>JAJTUV010001211.1:600000-860000 GCA_021653895.1 Mastomys natalensis | reverse complement strand
CACATAGGGTGTTAGGGTGTTAAGCCACTGTTTTGTTGGCTTTTAATCATAATGACAACAATTAATAAGTGCATTCAGTATAAAAAAAACATCTCTGAGAGCCACTGCTAGCTCATTTACTAAGAAAATACAACAGAACAATAAAAAGCAAATTTAAATGTGATTATTCCCTGTGTAAATTCCTTTCGAGACTGTTTTTGCCTCTGTGATTTTTATTTTTCAAGTGTATTAAGTGCACAGTATTTGTAAATGTGTGTGAATGAACCCCATAACTTTTTAAAAGCCATGTTAATTATCATCTAGTTAGAATTGAGACTTGGAATCTAGTACACAGTGGCTAAAAGAAAAACCTTAGTCAACAAAATGCTAAAATGATATTCTACTTTGCAGTCCAGTGGGCACCTACTAGGCCACAAATTAATCTTAATGGGACAAACTAATGGTAAATATAAAATGAAGACAAGCAAATTGATGATATATTCCTTAAAAAATTCAAAAGTGTTAATCCCATTTGAAAATTACCATCCCCCCTCATGTGTGTGAGTGTGTTAGTGGGCATGTGTGTATGATTTAATAGCTTGCAGAATTTTAGAGAAAGCTAATGTAGAAACAATTATCTATAAGCATGATACTTAAAGAAAACAGCAAATACCTGTGCCTTTTAAGCCAGACTTTCTGTTACACTAGACTCCCTAAGGCATCTTACCCCCAGTAAAGAAGACTGTCTTCCTACTTTTGTCAGTGAAAATGCTTGCATTCTATCTTGTGATATACATAGGGACTCAGAAAATAGTTTCACTGTATCAGGTGACTGCAGAACATTCTGCTGCCTGTCATCTGTTACTTATGGTCTGTGAATGCTGCTAACACGGGATGGAAAGTAGTTAACAATAAGTGGCACCTCTATAAACATGCACAGTCTTTTTTCCCTCGTCATTTTCTCCTAAACATTACAGTAACAACTATTTCCAGAGCATTTACTGGAGGATATGTGCAAACTTTTACATCAGTACTTTGCTAGTCCTGGGTTTGGTAACCATTCATTATGGGTTCTAGAAACCAACTGCCTCAGTTGGCACTAAGAGACCAACTCTTAGTGCTAACTCTATTTGATTGTTACTGATGACTGAGGCAGACAAAAAAAAAAAAACAAAAACAAAAACAAAAAACAAAAAACAAAAAAAAAAACAAAACTAGAGAGGATTCAGAATAACTTGTTTAAAAGTGTAATAAAATAGGTGATGCTTTGATCAGTTTTTTTCCCTCAAAACTAATACTTGGGCTCTACTGGTTCCTCACTATTAGTTTTTGTTCTATTTGAATCACATTAGTGATGCTTCCCTCCCCCTAGAAGACAAATATTTCAAAGATATATTTGGTTCTGTGAAGTACAATAATGGATTTAACCAATGACACTGAGAGGAAGATCATTTCTTTACTTCATTACTACTTATAGCGGCCCCTGTATGATATGAAACTTCCTTTCTACTCACCCAACATCAGAATAAAAATCAAAACAGTATCACATAGCCTAAATTTTCATGTCAATAAACCAAAACTAACTTGATACCCGACCTTAATAAATATTAGGAAGCAAATAGCCAAATATGCCAGATAGTCCAGCTTCAACTAGCATGAAAGGAGCCTTAGTGCTTACATAAAAAGAAGCAAGCTGTTATTAACCAAACCAGTTGTTTTTCATTGTTTCTGTGTTCCTGTACCCTAGTCTTACAAAATTCATAACTTTGAGATGTGCAACCTTCTTATGCTTTCTGGTTCTTGCCTTTTCTGACTTCCTGATATACAAAACCAGCATCTGTCTGGCCCACCAGAAATCTCTTCTACTTTGTGCAGTGAAATGTTACTGATTCTGGAGTAAAAGTTAAAAGTATTTAAAATCCATTAATCTAGTCGTCGTAATATTGTCCTCTGATGCTGTCAACTAATTCACTTGCTTCTTTTCTAGTCACCAGTCATGCTCCCAGATGCCACACAAAATGAAAAAAAAATATTTTCAGAATATGGAGAATATTAAAACATTTGTTCAGCATCTTGTTAGTGTTTTATTGCTGGAAAGAGCAATGAAGAAAAAACAAGAGCAAGGAAAACATGGCAAAGCAATTCTTATAAAAGAAAGCATTTAAATGGGGAGGCTTCCTTATAATTAAAGAAGGTTAGTCCATGATTATCATGGCCGAAAGCAGACACACCTTTGGAACAGTAGCTGTGAGCTTAAATCCTGATTCACAGACATAAGGGAGAGAGAGATTGACAGCTGTCCATCTCTCTTATCCTTATGAAACCTCAAAGCCCACTCCCAGTTCATACGCCTTCCAATCACCCTACATCTCCTAATCCTTTCCAAACAGCTCCACTAGCTGGAGTTGAAAGCATTGAAACATAAATGTCTGTGGGTGCCTATGGGGGCTGTTTTCTTTTAAACTACCACAATCACATTGTTAGCATGCTTGAAAGAAAGAGAGAGAGAAGCAATGAAAGGAAAGAATAAACAAAAGCATGTTCCTGTCCCCTCATATTTAATAAATGTTTTTAAATATTAATTTCTCTGACCAACAGCAACAAAGCACTTAGGTAGAAAAAGACTGCTTGTCCTGCTTAGTCTTCGAGCTTTACCTCTGGTGGAATGTGAAAGGAACACGCATATGAAGGATTAATGCCTGACTTCTGGCTGTGATGTCTTGAGTTGCATCAGCCAAAGGACTGCACCAAATGACCCCAAGAGATGCAACAGCTGAGTATAAGTTTTACTTATGAACCAAACCAACATTTCAATGTTTAGGAAATCAATCGAGCTTCTATTAAAAACAATGACACAGCTGGAGCCTTGCAGTTAGGAAAGATTTTTATCCTCCTGCACCAAGAATTGCTTGGGCTAAAAAGTCAGGAGACTAAAGATTTTTTTCTGCTTTATGAGAGTGCTCAGAAAGAGACTCCCTTCTCTGGCTTACTTTTTATTCTTGTCTAGCCTGGTGTCTGCTCAAACTATAGCATAGAAAGTGAAATGAGGAAATGTCCTTATTAGCCCCCCAGAGCTTGGCAGGAAGTGTGGGGCAATGCAGACAGCCTCCAGAGGCCAGTTTAGGTGGCCCATACAAAGAGGGCACTTGTCTCAGTGCACCTGGTAGATGTTTTTTAACCTCTGTTCTGAACTGGAATTTATTTGTTTTTCTTCATAGATGGATATGGCTCTCTGTGAGCCTGACAAAATGATATGTCACTGTCTACCTTAATAACCTGCCACAGTCTGAAAGAAAGTCAGTTTGCAAGTCCAGCAAATAGAGGCCATGCCTTAGATCACATTAGGTCTTTCTACTAGTAGGTTTTTTGTGTGGGCCATTCTTATATTACTTTTATTTATTATATCCCTATCTATCTATCTATCTGTCTGTCTGTCTGTCTGTCTGTCTGTCTATCTATCTATCCTAGAACATCCATCTCAGGGAAGGTTTTAAAGGATAATAGATGCATGTGTTTGTCACTTGCTGATTGTGTCTATTAATGCTAGTGACTGTAAACATTGTAATGTACTAAGAGAGGATTGGTCCATAATGCCAGGGAACACATAGAGCTTATGGATATTTAACCAAAAAGAATGTTAATAATTTTATTTCTTTATGCCAAAAAGTATGTGTGTATATAGAGTTACAGTCAGCAGGTCTTGACATTTTTCTCCTTCTTCTTCATCTCCAATCAAATCTCCATCTCTATCTCCATTTATTACTGAAGGAATCTCAGAGACTATACCATGCCTTAACAACATCTCTCACACTTGGATTATTGAAATAACCCCTTAAATGACCTGTCCCTTCAGTCTCTGCCCCTTCTTCACAGCCCTTGCATCTCAGCATAGCACTCATCTCTAGAAAACATCTGTGTCTGCCTTTCCATTCATTTCTAATGGAAAGTCCCACATCTTTTCATGACATAATTTTGACTTCAGTGCAGCCCCTCCACTGAAAGGTTTTGCAACTTCCTAAAACAGTTCCACCAGCTAAAGGAGAGGCATGTATTCAAATATATTAAACTGTAGGGGTATGGTTTTGTATACAAACCATGACAATTCTCCCTGTCCCTATCACAAGCAGTTTGCAGTACTGATACAACGTATGATGGCTAGACATGACTCTTCAGCCTTGTGAAAATGCAAAGGAAATATTCATACAAAGGGAAGTCCACTATAGCGTTTTAATCTTTCTCTCTTCCTGTGATGATAATCAGCAGGATATTGTCATAGCAAGCAGTAGCTCTTAGCTGTGAAGTCATTGGTAGAAACAACCAATACACTAATAAGACAGTGTCATATTTAGTGAGATAGACATATTTAGCTTCTGATGAACTTATGAGACTGTAATCCTATAGTAAATCAGGGAATAGCTATATGTTGCATCAGGAATAATATTATTGGTGCTGATGCTGTTATGTTGACATGAACATTCTGTTCCTATAGATCTTTAGTCCTAAAAGTAGCAATGGTATCAAGCACGTGAATTAAAGCAATAAGAATACATATTTCTTTGTGCGAGTTATAAAAAGATTAGAATTGGATGTTCTAAGTCTATAGTACTTGTGAAATTCTGGAATGTATACATCTATGAAGATACTTTGCATTCATAGCACTACCCTTTCAGAGCAGAAACTCCTCAACCATTTATGAGATCTCTAAGAAGATGCAGAAACCACTAGTTATTGTATTGCTAACAACAGGTACTTTATTTCTGTAAACATTTCTCAATAAAATTATCATAATAGATAATATATATTGTATTGTTATAAGACAATAAAGGGAAACAGATACCTTCTACAGTACCATTATGTCAAACCCCAGTCTAATCTTGAGCTTTTATTCCTGTGTGTATAAAAACTCATCCTTCTACCATAACAAGTTCCTTATCTTGACTTGCTCTGTGCTTTATCACTAGACTATAAGCTTTCTCCTAAGTCTATTGAATTTAAAAATCTATATTTTTAAACAAAGCTCAGGATACACACCTAAATATTGAAATTGGTTCACCTTCCAATATAACTAACAGTCATATACCATTGGGTTCATTCATAACAGCAAATTCTCCTAATGGCCCAGCATTAATTTAAATCCATGTGTTGTTAAAAATGAGTCGGTTGGGTTTAGAAAAATTAGTAGACTGTTCTATGGCTCTGTTTTGTCATTTGTAAAAAGGATTCAATAAGCGTACTTGCTTCATTAGGCTGTTTAAGTATCACATGAGATAATGGACATGAAGCTTACCTATGCTCTCTGATATACACAAGCCTTCAGAGAGTATTAAGAAGCATGGTCTTGATGGTTGTGATAGAGGTTATATGTTAATACTTGTAGTGCTTGTACAAGCTCTGGGGAAATGGAAATGACTTTAGAACAGGTCTGCTATGATAGGGAAAGGAAATGGAAGGGCAAAAGGGTGAATAGAAAGAGTAATAGTGGAGCAAATATAAAAAAAAGTTGACTATGCCATTGTGTATATAAAGACATGATATAATGAGAAATGAAGCCCCATCGTATAACTGATATAACTAATAAAAATCAATTGTGCTATTTTCAAATGGAATTATCTTGATAAATCGAAAATTCTCTGTGTTCTGAATAGTTTCTTTCTTAGCTCTCTAGAAACCATAAAAGACAGCAATAGTTTTTAAGTAGATAATGGTGATATATAAAACAAGTCATTGTTGACAGACAGCAAGAAAGCAAGCAAAGACACCAGAAAAGCCCTCATCAAGAATTTTCATAATCTTATTCCTGAAATCTTGAGCAGAAAAGATCTGCTTCCAGCCATAATACTAACTGGGACATCTTGTGATGCAAGAACACAGAGATACAGTGCCTAACTTTGTACTTGTAAGCTCTGGTCATGACCAAATTTTTCCTACTCAGAACTGTTCTTATTTTCATGGTTCTATACATGTATCACATTATGTATTAAACTGCTCATGCCATGGCTCACAGCAACTTCTCCAAACTTCACATCAACCAATATTATTAACCTAGTGGTAATTCCAGTCAGGAACCAACACACATCGTGACACTAACAGAACAAGTACTTCTCTGAACTGGAGGAGTTCATAGTTCCTTGCCTTAAGCTATAGGTGGTACTCTTGGTACTACCCAGCTTGCTTTCTCTTGGAAAGTACTCATTCATTGTTACTTTTCTTGTTACTGTGACAAAATATCAACAAGACAATTTAAGAGAAGAATGGCTTGTTTTGGATCTTGTTTCCATGGTATGCTCCATCAGAGTGGGAAGTCATGAGTATAAAATTATGAGACTGTTGGTCATTTTGTGCCTGTAGTCAGAAATCATAGGCACTTGGCTCTTTCTCCATTTCATTCATCCTATGTAAGGGTGTGTCTAAATTCAGAGTAGGTCTTCTCACTTCAGTTAGCTTAGTACAGAAAACTCTCTATAGACACACCCATGGTGATTCTAAATACTTTGAAGTTGGCAATCAAGATGAACCATCACACCTCAATTAATATGTTTTTTTTCCTTTGATATAGAGGTTGTTCTTTTCCACTACCTACTAATCTGCCATCTACTACACTGATAGCCTGTATGTGGAGTGTGTTCAGGAAGCAGCACCTTCACCTCCTCCATATTACTCTGATGGGGACCTCCACAGGCCCACTGCATGTGTGTGTGTTTGGATCCATGGACGCTTCTGGCTGGTACTCCTAGTGTTACAAGACTCAAGACTCCTATCTGTGGAGGCCTGTAGTTCTTGTGTGTGGACCTAGATCCCCCAAGGCTGATTTAAACCTCTGGAGTTTATTTTAAATGTGTAAAGAGGGTTCTGCTCTAATTCTTGACTTAGAGTCCTCAGAGTCACTAACATATGAGCTTATTGATGCCTGAAGACTTCTGGCTGAGCTTTCCTGGTATTGCAAGACAGGCTTATTGCTCCCTCATTGGATTGGTGTAGTCTCACAATACCCAAAGTACTCCTCTTTACAGATATTCTCCTATTGCCTATACTCTTTTTCTCTTCTCTTCTGTATGGACCTCTGGAAACAGACTACATCAATGGCATTCATCTAAGTGTTTGTAGGATCAAATCACTGACTTTAACATGAGGTCACTTGTTGATACAGAATCTCTTGAAGTATCAACAATTAATGAAGAAAGAAAACATGAATTTGAAGGACAGGAGAGAGAGGTTTGTTGGTGAGTTTGAGGAGAAGAAAAGGAGGAAACTACTTATATTGAAATCTCAAAAACTAGGAAAAAATTAAGAAATATTTTTTTTAATGACAGGCTTTGAAATATTCATCTTGAGCTTCTCACAGTTACCCTTTTTAAAATCACTGATTGCCACCAGGAAATCCATTGTAGAGGAAGGATATTCACTTCAAAATTTATATTTTGAGTTTCTTTGAGATGCTTCCAGGAAACCCCTTGGAGAGAAAGGATGGGCCCTTCAAAAGTATTTCAAGTCACTTCTCAACTCCCCATTCCTAAAAGACCTAACATAAAGCATGACATATTTTATGAAGGTTATATATAGCTTCCCTTTCAGGTAACCAATCAAGAGATCCTTTCAACAGTTGATAAACTTTTGACAGTTACTTCTTAAATACCTTGCAGATATTTAAGACTCTTTCCCTTTGGAGAGACTCAACACTGGGAATCGAGAGTAACAAACTCACTGTCTCAACATGGGGCATGTTCCTCTATCCTTTAAGCTTCTATGCTGTGAAGTACTATGAAAAATTAGACAAATTTGATTCTTAGACCCTAAAAGTGAATATAACCGTTTGCTTCCATTAAAGTACAGCAGTCTTTCCTTATCATACTAGTGAAACCTAGTTCTAACTCTTAATCTGATTAATTTTTCTGAATTTGAATATTTTACTTCTTTACATATGTCTTCATAAAAAGCTTCACTTTTCCCTTTGAGTTTCAGTTGACTAATTTCTCCCAATGTTAAGACATTTAATCCAAATTACATAAAAAAAAAAAAACAATTGTAAAAACAAAAGGTAATGTAGGACAGAAAGGAATGAACACATACAAAAAAAATGGTATACAAATTATACACATAAAAACTCATTTGTGATAAAAAAGGAAGTGCTTCCAGATTAAGAAAAAATTATGTATGGTAAATTATTTTTGTTCTAATGTAAACTGTTTTTCCCAAAGAGAAATAGAAAGAGATTAGTTCAAAATGAAAAAGTTATATGAAGGTTTGCAGAAGTTAAAGATGGTATGGATTTAAATAAATTGGCCGTAATTAAAGATTATTAACATTTTCTAAGGTTAAATTCAATGAACTTATGTAAAACTCTGGCTGGATTCTCCACAACTATAAAATTTTCTTAAAATGTTCATCGGTTCTTGGCAACATTCATAAGATTCAAGTCCTAAAAACAGATTGTATTGTTTATCAAAACAATTGCTTATTCTTTCAAGTAAATAAATCTGTTTTCCAAGCTTTGTCTAAGCATTTTTACAAGATAATTTTAAAGTCATTATCCATTCTTCAAGACTAGTTTAGCTAATATTTCAGGTGTTCATCTAGCTACTTTTAAAACAAAAAGCCAAAGCAGGTAAAGGGACTAAGAGAATATCTAATATCTGGTCTTTGTCCCCAGATAAGCTAGGACTCAGGGGATTATGAGATACTTTTAAAAGAGTCAGGCAGCTCCAATAAGTCATTTGTCCTCCTGAATACCCTATCTGTTGTATTCTAGCCAGTGTACTTTCTACAAACAAGTAGATCATTGTAAGGAAAAAAATCTCATCAATTCTCCTAAGGGAAGGAAGCCAGGGTCAGTAGGAGTCATTTAACTAGGTAACATAATTGGTAGAAGAAAAAGTAAAGGAGCCACGTGGTTCTTCCTAAGACCTCCAGAGTAACTCTTGAGGCATTTCTAGTGACAATAACAAACAAGTAGTTGTTTTGGCTACCTACACAGTCTTAAATAATCAGTTGGAATATATAAGCAAAGAGCAAATTAATAGTAGTATTATAGAAAGAAAGAAAGAAAGAAAGAAAGAAAGAAAGAAAGAAACAAACAAACAAACAAACAAACAAAAGTTTTCTGAGACCTTAAGCTCAGCCTGACCCAATTCATCCCAGAATCTGGAGCTCCAAATGGTTACAAAGGCACCATTCTAGGTCAGTGTGGAAGGACTTCCAGGATACCTCAGGATAACTGGCACATGCCAATTGGATATGTCTAAATAAGTCTACTAATGGGATTGCCTCATGGGGACTTTCCAAAACCAAATTTTTACATCTATAACACTGTAGGCACAGACCTTCATGATTTTTTTCATAATGGACATTTTGTTTTTGTTGCTGTTGTTTGGTTGGTTTTGGTTTTGTTTTCTTCTTAACTATCCAAAGGCTATATCTATGTGACTCTTCCTGCCCCTGGGGATCCTCTGCCAATACCAGTCCATGAGGGCAAGTGGAGCAGCAACAGACAGGGAAGTGGGGAGGAGGTGGTCTGCACGCTGTGAGTACATTAATTACACCAGGAACAGCAGCTTGACGTAATATGGCTAAATTCATTTTACATGGGAAATGAAGAATGGTGTCTTTATATTAAGAAATCTGAAAAAGGAAGATCCCCAAAATATTATCAACTGTACCAGCAGTTTAGGAGGGACATGTATTTTATAGGTACCCTTTGCTCATAGTTGTCCTGGTTTTTGTCATTTTGGGGACCACAGAAAGCCATCTGTGCATGTTGGGCATTGATCTCTGTGTTTTTAACCCAACGGGTCAATCTCCATATGTTTCAACCTGATGGTCAGAGGCACATTTCCCTTAACCCTCCTGGCCCATGCAGAAGGGTGGACCTTCTCCCCAAACTACTCCTCTAAGTATGGGTTCCTTTTCAGGGAATCCAACAAAACCCCAAAAAGAGTAACAGAGTATCAATAGAATTGGTGTATCACCCTACTAAACATGAAGCAGTTTCATAAGGAAGAAGACCCAACCAAGTCCTCAAGTTATACTCTAAGGAGAAACTTGCCAAGGGATTGTATGGAGTATTAATAAGAGTCAAAAAAAACTGGAATATACTTCCATTTGGGAACATTTCACATATTTTTCATTTCAGAATCTCAAACTAGAAAACCTTATCTACAACCAAACTGACAACATCAAATTCTGGAACCCAACATAGCAAGACTATAAGTAAACTATAAAGTATAAAATGAACACTGTAACTCAAGTGTTCATTCAGGATCAAATATTGATCAATAGGACTGGCCTTATTTGCTTAGGAGACATAGTGACTCAAACTTACATCCCAGACCACATCAGGAACTACATGCCAAGAGATTTCACACAATTTAACTTATGTTAAAGCACATGTGCTTTCCCCCCTCTGCCTTAACCCGTGGTATCCTGGTGTTATTCCCAAGCTGCTCTTTGCAGAAAATTCTCAAGAAATTTCCTCCTTAACTCTGGTCCAAAAAATAAATTAATTTATTTTCACAAATCTCTTTCCCCCCTATCTATCACAGTCATTTTCTCCAATCTGAAGCAGATACCAAAATCTTATTAAAAATTTAAGTGGATTGCTAGATGTGCTAGTACAGTCAGGCAAGCCTGAGGCAGAAGGATCAGAGTTTGGGGACAGAGTAAACTACTGAGTAAAAGTGTGTCTCAATAAATAAAACAAAAGCAGCAGTAAACAAACTAAAAACACCCCAGTAACTCTATAATTGAGGAGATGATGCTGTGATAATTTTTTTCTCGAAAGTAGATGGGACATCACAAGTCTGTCAGTCTGCTCTGAGACTTCTTTTCCATTTCTAATCTGGGTCCTTAGACACTGTATCAGCTTAATCTTTTCATGTTAATCTTCTAAGCCCACCATTTTCTCAGCATACTGTGTTTATATATAAGTGAGTTCTATTGATAAATAGTTCTACTTTAGACACCCCTTTCAAGGGCTAAAGACCCAAATTCAAACTAATATAAGCACAGAAATTTGTGTCTAGAGTTTAGATTCCAGTCCACATTTTATTACTTTCTTCCTACTTAACCCCAAATAAACTCCTTAACTTTTCCAAATAATGTATTTCCAAATAATGAGTCATTTAGTTAAGATTATTAACTACCCTTTTGGTGTTACAATAAAATGGAAAGGCTTGTTGTGCTTGTTGTTTAAGTAGTTTTGGAATTCTTTGTCTGCTTTCAAAAAGTTTAGGTTGCTGTGATTCTTCAACCAGTTTCTAAGATGGGAATACTTAAAAAGAAATATTTATTAGTGTAAGTACAATTAGTCTTAAAAGCTAACTATAGAAACTAAATGTACAACTATAAAAGTAGACCATTTAATAATGTTTTTCTTTCTTTTCTAATAATGATTAAAAAACAAAAACACTAAGAAAGTCTAATGTCTTCTTCAAAAGTAATGAATTCCTGTAAACTAATTGGCTGACCAAATGTGGAATTGGGATAACTAGAAAGCCGAGGAAGAGGAAGGATATGGGAAAGAGAAAAAAGAAATAATACAAGTGGAAAATAAAGGCTAGAGAAAAAGTAAGAAAAACATTCAATTTTTCTTCTACTCAGTGGTTGCTCTTAAACTTAATTGTATTAGCAACACCAAAAAGTTGGCTTGAACTGCAGTCTCAAGACTTATTTCTGGCCAGATATATGACTGTGTTAACATACAAGTAGACCCTTCCCTTTTTCTGTTATTGCCATTGCCAGATCACCTCAGAGTTAGCTGGTAACAGTAACTCACAGTTGTTTTTTTATCTAGCCTTTGCTTTGGTCAAATGAAAGTTTAGTCATCTAACAAACTTCAACTGCTAAATTTTTAATTAAAAAAAAATTATTGTCATTGCATCATTTCTCTTTTCCATTTTTTTCTCTCCAAACCTTCCATGTACATATTATCTTGTCATTGCTCTAATTGGAATTAAGACCAACTCAACAAGAGAGAAATCATACCTGGTACTGAAAAGATAGTCAACTACCCAGGAATAATAAAGCACCTTAGAGAACTGTGTTAGTCACTGCTCTGTTACTCTGAAGAGATATCAAGACCGAGGCAACTCTTATAAAAGAAAGACTTTAATTAGATGCTTGCCCACAATTTCAGAGGTTTAGTCCAGTATCATCATGGTAAGGAGCATGGTGATACACACAGTGCTGGAGCAATAGCTGAGAGCTACATACTGATCCACAGACCTAGAAGAGAGAGCATGACACTGGGCCTGGCTTGGGCTTCTGAAAACAAAAGTTTTGATGTACTAAGTGCCACACTTTCTCTAACAAAGCCATATGTACTCCAATAAAGACACACCTCCCAATCCTTCTAAGCCTTTCAAATACTGCCACTCCCTATTGACTAAGCATTCAAATATATGAGCTTATGGGAGACATTTTTATTCAACCCACCTAGAACCATCACTTTTCAAAGCCAGTATAACCCTAAACTATATTCTATGTATTTTCCCTGCTAACTGCAGATAAGTGTAGTCCTGCTCTCTCACCAATAGACAACTTCTTTCCTCCTTCTTCTTCTTCTTTCTTCTCTTCTCTTCTCTCCTTCTTCTTCTTCTCCTTCTCTTCTTCTCTTCTTTCTTCTCTTCTTTCTCCTTCTCTTCTCGTCTCCGTCTCCGTCTCCGTCTCCTCGTCTCCGTCTCCTCTCGTCTCCTTCTCCTTCTCCTTTCCTTCTTCTTTTCTCCTCCTCCTAGTCCTTCTGCTTCTTCTCCCTTCCTTCCTTTATTTAATTTTTTAAGCATTGACTAATACAGAAAACTACAACTAGTCATAGTGCATAGTTGTGGAGCCCAGTAGTACTAAGTGCTTTATCTACAACTACGATACAATTCTGCACCTAAGGCTAAGGGATTACAGCAGAAGAAGAAGCAAAAAGATTCTAAGAGGAGCAGGTAATTTTCTAAGAGTGTCTTCAGAAATGTTAGAAGCTAAATTCACAAGGTCTACTATCATGGCTCTCTAAACATGACCTGGACAAGCTAATAACTTTTGATATCAAGAAAAAGACTGTCATTCATCTCAAAAGAAGAGTATGCTGTTATAGTCCTCCAAGCACATAGCATCATTTCAGAAAATCTAATTATCAGTTAAAGAACACATTCCTTAAGAGACAACTGTCATTTCAGGCTTCCACTGATTCTTTCTTCAGGGATTCTTTAGTCCTCCCATGGTGAATAACTTGAATGAGAATGCACATCTCAGGGTCTTGAAGGAATTCAACAAATGTCTGTTTGTATTAGATGTAAACCTGAGAATCTGTCTCATGTTCTGATTGCCACAGGGTGAATAGTGCTAGGGCTTCTGGAGTGTTTATAGCTCCAGGGTGGTCCTGCAACTAAGGTGCACACAGCTGGGATTCAAAGAGAAAATTCAATTTCTCAACTTTCAAGAGGCATCAGAGACTGCAGAGGCTGTGAAATTGAGGGGCTGTTGCTGTTGTTACCATTGATTTGAGGGTAGAAAATGACTGTATCAGACTTCTTAATGATTCATAGCAAAAAGATTTTTGGAATAATTTTTTAAAGTTTCTCATATGCTGAAACCAGACAGAAGCAGCCAAAGATAAGGGAAAGAAATAAAAGTGACAGTGTCAGTACATGAGAAATCCCAGGCTGATACAAACTTCCTGTGGTATTCCAGAGTTCTGATGGGGAAAGAGCAAGGTCTTAGTACTTGAAATGGCAATACTTCAGAAACAATTTATGAACTTTATGTCTTCAGTTTCTCGAAACCCACCAGGCCAGTATATCTGGCCCATTCCTCTTTGAAAAATAAATCATTTGTACACTGGTTCACTCATCTAAGTCCCCAATTAAGTCAAATGATAAACAAGAAAAAAAATTTGCCTTACCTCCTAGATGATTGTGAAGTTCATATTATCCAGTCTGCAGAAAAAAAAAAACTTCTAAGGTTTAAGATGATGGTTTTGTCAACAGATTTATTTGAGGGCCTCGATTCAGTCAGGTAAAGGTGTCAGAAATGTATGTATGTTTGGGCATGGATTCTGAGGGTTCTAGACTGAAAGGGCTATAATATATACATGGGTAAGGATGGATTACATCTTGTGATACAGGTTATCATTTCTTGGTAAGAGCAGGAAGCAACACCTACAACTACAGTTACCATGAAGACAATGTTATGCTATGCTCTAATTACTGTCCTATTCTACATTGTGTGAAACTGGCTTTCATCTTGTTCCATGTCCTTGGTGACTCTACTTTGAGAATCAGAAGTTGGCTGCATTTTGAGAGCAAATGTGCATCAATACCACCACCTGTGTAGGACCTCAGTGGAGGCACAGATTGATAAATAACTAACCATAGAAGCCAAGAGGCACTGCATATACCTCATTGAAACAGAATGGGAATGCATGAGATTTTGGCTACATTAAAACTATATCAGAAAAATTAGGCCTAAGAACATATCAAACATGTAAACCAAAAAGGATGCAATATTCTCAGTAAAACTGCATTTAAAACAGGACATATCTGCTCCAGTGCCATTCCCTTCCCCACATCCTGCCTTTTTGTGTTTATAACCTCTGTGTAAATAAGTAAATTACGGTGTGATTTAAATAACCAAATAAATTTTTAAAAAAGTAAGAAAAATAACCAGGACATACAAGACTTCAACAGTTAGTGCTCCACTGACTTATCATCAAACCACCAGGTACAAATGCCAGAGAACTCACTGTTCCCAGAGTTTCCTTTCCATTATAGTCTACACCATTATATTTAGTTTTAAGAATCTACAGTTTTATGGATTTCTTTCAGCCTTGCTGTCCAGGTCTGTCCACCAGAATCAAGCAGATCTCTAGCTGGGTTTCTTTGTTAGTGTCTAATATCTAAGGTGGATTGCTTGTCTTTATCATATCATAAGGTTTCTTTGATCTGTAGCCTACCTAGTTGTTACATGGCCATTCTTACATACACACTCACACAAATATTGTAAATCATGTCTAATGTCATAATGACTAATGTCATAATATCTGAGAGTTAATATTAATATTTAAGATTGAAATAAAAAACCAAGAGCATCAGTGTTAATGGCCAGGCCCAGTGCAAAAACCCAAGGTTTTCCAAATAGGATAAAAGATAGTTCATTCCTGAAGCCAAAAATATGTGACCATAGCTCAGAGACACAAATTCAAGTTACCTCAAATTTCACATTGTAACATGTCAATAATTTTATCAGAATTTTACAGAAATAGAACATAGAATATTATAAATCAAGACACTTCTCAAATACAGTGTAGAAATTTCAGGTAGCGGGGTTACAACAAAATAAGAAAGTCTCTGATAAAGACCTCAGGTGCCATGTGATAGCCTTCATGATTTGGGGTTGTTGGAAGCTAGGAACCTTTCAAAATAGTTTACCTAAGAAGCATAAACATGTTGGAGAACACATACAGACTAGCAATAAGTTGCTAATTTGGGATTAATTTGCCCCAACATAGTACGGTGTGGATGTGCGACATTTCTGCTCTCCACCATCACAGAAGTTTCGCTTAGCCAGTCAGTCTTGTTGAATGTCTGATGTATGTGTGCCACTGTTTTTCCTGGGAACTCAAATTAAAATAACCTATCAAGGGAAATATCTACTTGGTAAACTTCTGACAATGTAATCAAGATGGTTTCTGAATTTCTTTATATTCAATAAATTCTTCTACTATAGAAAACACACAATGTCCATGTAAAAGCCTGATGAAACATACAAAATTGAGCTGACTCCCAGAAATTTAGAAAAGGAATATAGTGAAAGAAGGAGAAGGCAGGTGACAGAACTGCCTTGGAAAACTACTAATAAGATTTCATCAAGTGTGTAAGCTCAGTCCTCTGGGTTGCGATGCAACCATCAGCATTTCTGTGGTCACTCTAATGGGTGCACTATGCCAGAAATATAGAAGGACTTTCTTTTTACAGTGTCATAATTTACTAAATAGCATTGCATTCACAAGATATGGTGGTTACATTGGCAGTAGTTTGGCAGATATTCCAACTTTTGTTGATAGCCCTGAGCAAGACAAACACAAGTTCTTTCATTTCAAACTTAATTACTAATATTAGCACTCAGATCACACAGTATACATCATAAAGTAAACCTATTAATATTTCTGTCTCTGTGTCTCTGCCTCTCTCTGTCTCTCTGTCTCTCTCTCTGTCTCTCTCTCTCTGTCTCTCTCTCTCTGTCTCTCTCTCTCTCTCTCTCAGCATATGTGTGTATGTGCATGCCTCTTTGTGTGTGTATGTGTGTGTATGTTACTGAGTGGCTCCAGAAGATTAAAGAGGCAAAGAGATAAGGAGTTTCAAAGAGGCCAACTTTTAGAACTTTGGGAATACATACAAATTTTTTGGTAGGTAAGTTAATGAATGAATTCAATTGCAGAAGAATCTGTTGCTGCTGTCTGTGGGCCTTGGCCTTGAGCTTCTGGGTCAGGTTGAACTGTCAGGAAAAAGTAAAGTATAAGTCAGACCTAGTTCTGAAAGGATTGGTGGAGGTCAGTTCCAGATAAACAAATAGGAAGAAAAAAAAGGAAAGGAATTCCTGTTAGCTGTATCACAAGGGCACAAGGGACAAAGCCAAGCTAAAACTACTGGGACTTCAGGAGTTTACTTCCCACTGGTCTTCAGTGTACACATTGAGTGGGCAGATAACACTTTTCAAAAAGAATATTGAAATGTATAAGTCTTACATCTACACATACAAGCTTTAAGTATGGTCATTCTCCTTTCCAAGATCTTTTCTGGTATATCATAATAAATCTAAATCCTTGTTTAGAAAAATGATTTTCAATCTTTCTAATGTAACCCTTTAATACACTTCCTCGTGTTGCAGTAACCCCAACCATAAAATTATTTTATTGTTACCGCATAACTGTAATTTTGCTATATTGTGAGTCATAATGTAAATAGACCTAGATATTTTATATGAAACCCCAAGGGGGATGCAACCCACATGTTTAAAATAACTGATTTTGAGTAAAAACAGTGTTCAGTGCAGCCATTTCAGCAGAGTCCATAACAACTATCCAGTGTCTATCAAAAAAGATACTATTAACAGACAGAAAGAGTCCTTAGCAACCCTTTGAGATATAATGATAGTGCCCTCTTCCCCACGAAACTGTGTATATGGCTACTGCAAAGATATTTAATTGCTACTGTCTCTTACAAAGTCCAAGACCATGACCACATTTAGGTATATTTTTTTCTAAATACTTCTCCATTTAACCCCTATCCTTAAGTGTGTATTAAACTTCCCTTCTAATACACTCCAAGTATGCCTCATATTGGCTGAGATTTTTTTCTGTGGTAAAGTTAAGAATCCCATATTTACCTGAGTCCGAAAAACTCCCCAGGAGCATAAATGTATGCTTTAGGTAGGCCTGTGCTTGACTGCACTATGACCGTGATATTCTTGCCACCACTTTCTCCTATCATCCATCTGCATGGTAGAGTACATAAGAGGTAGAAGATTGATTGGCAACTAGAACTTTTAATAGTGCATGTTTTGTGAGTTGTCATCTATTCTAGGACTGGAACATTTTAGTGAAGCAGATGTCTTTGTGCTATCCATGATCCTGTAAGTAACCCCAATAAACTCATTAATTTACCAAACTGGGATTGGTTGGAATCATTTCATTGGTCTGCTGGTACCTTCACTATGTTAGGTGAAGAGACGGTCTGTTAGGTCACCCTATGAGAAATCATGAAAGAAAGGTATGAATTTGGGTATATTAGAATGGATCTACTATGTAAGATTGAAAAAGTCAACAGCTGTTAGTTTCCCTGAGGGTAGCCTGGAAAGCACTCCTTTACTAAGGCAATAAGGAATGGAGAAAACACAGAAACATTGTAGGGCTCAGGAGAAATTGTGTTATCTGGGATGAACACATTGCGGAGGAATGTTGCTGAAGCCTCTCGATGCAATGACATTTAGCAATGTTTAAGAATGATATTTGGATAGGTACTTAGAAAGTGACTTTTCTAAAGAGTGCTGTTTGTTCACTTAGGCCAACAGTGCTTAAAATACTATACAAGCCTAATGACTGCCCTCATTGTTGTCTTTCTGTTTGTTATTCTTCACTTTACTAAGGCACAGAGGTGAGTGTGTAAGGGTCCATGATTCACTGAAGATGATACACTAACTGAAACAGTACAGAAAAGCAAAGAACATTTTATATCTGCAGAAGTCCAGCATGCTGGGGTCTACCATTTATCAAGATGGAGATGCCCAGGTGAGCTTGCAGGCCCAATTTAAAGCACATTAGGGAAATTCCATGTAAAGGTAGATGACCTTAATCTTAATTGTCTCTAGGGACACCAGAAATCATTGCTGGTGGCTGGTGGCCTAGACACTGTTGCTGGAGAAGCCTGAAAATTGTAACTGAGGAAGTCTGCAAACATTGGCTGACTAATTGCCCTTGCCTCAGTCTGGTGGCATGGCAGCTTCTGATGGTGGGGCAGTTTCTAATTGGCTGCCTACAGCCTGCGGTTTTTTCCAGTAAATGACTTGCCTGGATTTGTGCAGTTCTGGGAAACAGGAATCTAGGCTTAGTCTCCTAAACTGGCAGTTTGAAGCCTGTCATGGAGTCAGCCTGTCTCAGTCCTCTCAAAGCATTGTTCTCTTTTCTGCATATGATGCTTTGGATTCTAAAATAACAAAATTGTGAGAACAGAGCACCCCCACCTAGATGAGGATAATAATCCATGACAATAAAGCATTAATTTAAGGAATCAGATTAATCTTTTTCAAATCATGACAAGGATAAAGACTTCTTCAGGTTACCTTGCAGGGCTACAACTAACAACAATGAAACAGACCACATGAACCTTTAGAAACATGAATTGTCCCTTGTCCTAAGTCAGTAGTTCCCAACCTTCCTAACTGCGCCAACCTTTTAATACAGTTCCTCATGTTTTGGTGACCTACAAACATAAAATTATTTTTGTTTTTACTTCATAACTGTAATTTTGCTGCTGCTGAAGTGTTACATAAATATCTGTACTTTCTGATGGTCTTAGGTGACCCCAGTAAAAGGATCATTTGACACAAATATATCTGCTAGAATATCCCAAGAACTTAATCAAGGTGCACCACTGCAAGAGTATATTCAGTGAATACCAATGTCAGTAAAACCCAGTGATGACCAGCAGAGTTGCAAGACAAACCAATGCTAGAACTTTGTCCAGTGTCTGTTGGGTTTTATATATACTGTGTGTGTGTGTGTGTGTGTGTGTGTGTGTGTGTGTGTGTGTTGTGTGTGTATTCTTTCCAAACATCACATACCTGTCAAGCATCTGTTCCAGTTAAACATTACATGCTGTTTCTCTTCACAGCAATAAAATCATAACCAAGACATATACTATGAATGCTTTTGAAATACAACCCAATCCAAATTTGGAAGGTACCAACACTTTCTATCACAAAGACCAATATATAACTGTTAGTAATGGTCCAGCATCGAATGATGATAGCTTATTCCTGGGAGTAGAAAAGGAGCTGCTACATAAATGGGCAAGAAAAAAATGACTTTGGAGTCAGCACTGGCTTCATAATTCCTTGATGCCAGCGCAAAATAAAACTGTTGAGTTTCTTATTCAAAAATTATTAAAAACTATCAAAGTGGAGAGAGTAGAATGTTAAACTAAACATGGAGCTTTCTGAGGATGGTAACCTCTGCTTGAGTGCTCCAACACTCACACTCATGCAGATGGTCTTGCTTGAAGAGCATAGGAGACATTCATGAAGGGAGACAATGTGCTGAGTGATATAGTTAAGATATCCTAATTCTATTAGTACTGCAAACATTTGGACAACACACAAGAAGGCTTGAAATACTTGCAAATGGTTGTGATGACAATTGACAAAGATTCATTCATTAGAAATATATATATATATATATAATATATATATATATATATAATCAAATGTTCATAAATTTAAGGTAGTAATGGTTATCAGGCATTGTATTCTTTTCTGATAGATATACATATCTAAGTATCCATGTTGTCACTTGTCTTTTAATGAATGCCAAGAGTATAATCTTTTCATTGTTTCTGTTGGACAATGTAATATTGCCACTAGATACTACTTTCCAAGAGATAATACCTATTTTAGAAATGTAGAAAGAAATACAGGCAATATTTTTGAGACCATTTTATAATTTCAACATTTCTCCCTTTCTTTTCTTCTCTCCAAATCCTCCTTCAAATTATGGCCTCATTTTTTCACTAATTGTTATTGCATGCAGATATGTGTATGTATTCCTAAATGTAATCTGTTCAGTGCTATAAACTTACTTGTATGTATGTTTTTAGGGATGACTTTTTGACATTGAACAACTAATTTGTGTGCTCTTCCTTGGAGTATATTGCCTCACCTGGTCTCAGCTTTCTTTGGATACCTATGATTCCTTTAATAGAGTTATGGCCTCCTTGGCTTTCCCTAGTCCATTTTTAACATGTCCATTGGTGTCTTCCTAAAAGCAGTAGTTTTGGTGGAGTAAAATCTGTGTATTTCTATGTCTGTTCTTCTATGAAAAAAAAGAGACATACTTCTGAGTGTGACACATAGTATATATGATACACTATATCATGTCAAAAGGCACATCAGAACATGAGAGCTAAGAAGAATGTCTGAAAACTACAATTCATAACTTTGATATCAAAGCAAATCTCTCACTGCTTATTTCTGAGAAAAAAAAAACACATAATGAATAGATAGTACAGGAGAAAGCAGGTTTGTTAAAAAGCCACAAATAAAAAGGACATAAGCACCTCTCTCCTTAGTGGAGTTTGAGTCAATACTAAGGAAGTATTCATGTTCCTCAGGACAGCATCTATGTATAAATGTTCCATTGTCTGATTAGGCACATACTAAGCCCTATATTCTTACAAGATAAGTGGTATAATCTTCTAATATTAAGTGTATAAATGTTATAGAAAAAATGACTGTGTGATTAAACAGAGACTTGACCTTAGACCTATGGCTTTTTTCTACTTGGAGAAGTATGGTAATAAACATAAAATAAGTTTAATCTTTAGCTAAGGAGATCAATTAAGATGCCAAGTTTACCTAGAAACTATATGAAACATGTTTCTTCCTACAGGCAACTATCTTGTAGTTTTCTCCTGTCTCCTCCCTGCTCGGCTTTCCTTCTTTGTTATACAATATACATAGCCATTTGTGTACAAATCTTCATAATCTCATGTTGCTGATTTAAACTATGTTCCTTGATGTCTGTGTAGAATTATGTATGGTTTTTCTGGCTTTGGCTTAAACCCACAAATCAATCTTTGTTTAGCAAGCTCAACCAATGGCAAAAATACAAGTTTTCCAGTAATGGGATCCTGCGCTAAGTATCCTGCATTTTCCTTATAAGACCCATATTTTGTACAGCTTCATGAAGCAAAATAGCTTTCATCAGGATTGAGAAAACTGATAAAAGTGGCAAAAGAGAAAATTAGGATACAATGTAGAGTGAGGTGCTTGGCTAATTTGAAAGGCTTAACACCACTCCCAGGTATGGAAAGGAAATAGGAGGTCAGTATTTAATAAATATACCTAACCATGTGTCATGCATCTTTCAATATGTAGCTTTTAATCTTCATCTTGCTACTAGAGAACACAGCTCAGAGGTTAAGTAGCTAGTAACTAAAAGTCGACATTTGCAGCTAGTAACTGGCATATCCCTGGTTCAGGTCCAGAACTCTCTTTCTTGTAATATCATGCTGTATAAGACGTCATACAGGGAGGGAATGCCACATATCACACACTGATGGCTCAACCAGATAATTAAGACATGATGAAAAAGTGAAAATGGTTCTGTTCCCTGCAATCTTCTGCTTCAGCAAGGCAGGGCTGGAAGCCTGAAGGGAAGCCTGGATGCTGGGACATGCTGCTCTGCTGTTACTGCCAAAGAAAAGACCCCTGTGACGAAAAAAACTATTAACAATCTCAGCTCCATTAAATTTAAAGCAGCTGCTAACAGTAGGGGCCTTTACATTGTCAATTATATGAATTTTCCTATTACTATGTCACACCAAAGACCAATTACAGCACATTCATCAAATTATGCTTCCACCTATCTGGTTCTGTCTATTAGTGCCACAGTGGCAGGCCTTAGAAATCCTTGAAGACAAATCTGATAAGCGAACTTTAATTGTTTCCAGGATTTGTGGTCAGAAACAATGCTGAGTGCATAGCAGGGGGTCAATTACACAATTAGACAGTGAAAGGTAAAGAGCAGTTGAACACACAAGCCTCACCAAATATTTATATATCTGTTCACTTTGCAAAGTTCTTGAGTCCTTTTACTTCTGTCGGATTGACACCCATCTCATTGGCAGACCCGGATATATTTAATTATTCTCCTACTTTTATAATGGAAAAAAAATGAAGACTTAGAGTCTGTAGTAGCAGAAGCTGAACTAGAACCTGAGAGATGATTCTTATGAAGCTTCACCCCCACTGGAGAAGAGATCCAGTAAAGGAATAGTCTTACTGTGTCATACTCTACAAAGCAGAAAGAAACAGGGCCCACACAGAAATAAAAGTGAGAAAGTGGAAATGAGATCAAGAGTGGCAGAAAAGATAAGTGCTGACCAGAGCTCACTTGAGATGACTCTACCATGAGCCAACACTAAGCTGGTCTTCCATCAGGTGTGATGTGCTTAGTGCCACAAGTCCAAAAAACACAACGACATTTTCTCATAATATATGTGTTAAAGAGAAAAGGAATGAAAATGTGTTCCCTTAGGTATTACTTAATTTCAGTTAAAGCCTTCTTACTCTTCCAAAGGCAGGTCCTTAGGTATCTCACAGTGGCAATACTTAATGCTTTCCAGGTGGCTTCTCTTGGTTGAAAGCAATAGAGGGCTCACTAAGCCTCTATTTCAAATTTTCTTTTTAGACAATGGGTAGGCACTGGAAGGAGCAGTGAAACTTTTTCCCAGGAAACTGACTATATAGGTCTCAAAGGGACCTATTCATTGGCAGATAACTCAATGAATCATTTGAAATTATAGTTTGAATTCAGGTGATTGTGAAAGCAAGAGGAAAGAAGGGTCCTATATAAGCTTTCAAAGTTTATCTAGTGCAGTCCTGTGTAACTGAGAGTTGGTTAGATATTATAAAACCAAGAAAGACATTCTGGCATGAGATTTTTGCCCCAGCACTTGGCAAAGAACACCAAAGGAAATGGAAAACAAGCTAGAGTTAGAGCAAGATGCTTCTGACAAGATCCTGTGTAAATTAAGCCTGGTGGTGGGTATGAAAGTACAGTATGCAGCAACAAGGACTACACATAGTTTCCCACCAAACATTTCTCAACCATAGATCATGTTACCTCTACATTCTGCATGCAATTATCTGGGAGTCTCCCCTCTCCTTCACACCTGGGGATGTTGCTGAAAGTTTGATTTTGTCCTAACCTTAATCAGACTCAGTTTATAATTTGAATATGATATTTTGTTTTTTGACTAGAGTCAGTGGCAAAAAGCCCAAGACTAAATTTCCAGTATATCTTCACATGGAATTCAACATTGGAGCCATTCTAAATATTAGGTAAACTATTATTACATAGAATCAGTATGTAAGCCTGTTAAAAGTACTTTCAATGTTAAGGTATCAAAAGAAATTGAGAGAGATGAGACTAGAGACCTCGATGACTATTTTATGAACTGACTCCAAACCTCATCTTTCTACTATCTGTACTCAACTTCCTAACAGAGTTTGTGAAAAGAAAACTAAAAAAGAAAGCTCATGAGCGTGACAGGAATAAAAAATGTCATCCTTTGCTGACAAAGGCTGAGAGCTGCCACAGTCTGTGAATCTTTTGTAGTTGCCAAAAGAGGCCTTGGCACGGTGTCTCATGGAAGCTGCTAATGGACACAAGTCCTGGAGAAGTTGGAAAGCCTTTTGTTTCTGGATACTCCTGAGGGTTACTCAGGTTAGCACTAGGCAAATATTCAGAACAGGAAGTCTTTAATATTCAGATTTTCCCTCTCTTTATTCACTCTGGAACTCTATAGTTCATCCCCCATCGACCAACTGTCATTACAGCTTCTTGAGAATCAGGATGTCACCAATCTCCCCTTCCTTCTACCATCAAGAAGCCACTGGCCCTGAGGAATAATTCCAGTATCTGCCATTTATGCTTGCTTTATTTTTGCCAGCTGAAGCCCCTACGGAGGACTTGCTTTTCAACCTCTTCTTTTCTCTTCATTGGCTTCCCTCACACTGAGTAAGCATCAGTCCCTTGGTCATAACTCAGTCCCAAAGTACTTTATTTAATATAAATAGATTTTAACCAAATATTTTCATAGAAAGAAGAAGCAGTGAATAAGTTTATCTTTTATCAGCAGTAAACATTTTTTTTTCTGAGTAAGTAAAATTTTAGTTGGTTCTTCAAGGCCAAGCCAATTAATAGCAAAGACACTCCATATATAATGAATCACTTTTACAAGTGGGAATACGTTTTGAAATAGATAATACCTTAGGGATTTAATTTAGCGTACATGGAAGGGAATCAAATTAAGCTAGAACTGGGATCTGACTCCAAATCCCAAGATCATTCCCTTCCTCAATTTCCAATTCTCAGCTATATATATATTGATAGAATCAACTTTCCACACCACTCCATAGGTCACTAAAATCTGTCGTAGGTATGTTGTCATGCATGAGAAATCAGGTTAAGAATTCTACTTTTCTCAAGCAGATTAGGATAGGTTGTAATAAAAAGAATTCTAAATTGTTAGAAAAAGTTTATTTCTCATTGACATCAAAGTACAAGTGCATCAATAAATCAATCCTCATTTTTATAATCCTTGCAGCAGTGCAAGCTGAGAAAGCTCCATTTTACCTGTGCATTCATGTGGTCCTCTCCATTTCATTGGCCAAAGTCAGAGGTATGGTTATGCCTAAATTCATAATGGATAGAAACTATCCTTCTTGTGTATCTAAAAGAAAAGAGACAGAATATTGTGATCAATCAAAACTATTGTAGCAAACACAAAGTACTTATAAGCAAGTATGAAGCTTATTCTAAACATACAACTTAGGAAGACAATTATAACTCATTTAAAATCTATTTGTACTATATGGAAAAGCACCAACAAAAAATATGAGAAGGCCCAGGAGTACACAAAAGAAGATTAAAATCAGAACTATAAAACTTTTCAAATAATTTCCCAAATTAGTCACATATATGAGCATTTCATTAGCCCCTGACAAGATCATCTGTGTCCAACATCAACTCATTGCTCCTCATCTCTGTCATTTTGTCTGTTTCTCTTGCAGCCATTTATTGGAATACAGCCAAATATTGATGTTATTTTGCCTCAGTACCAGTCAATCAAAAGTTGGTTTATGTGTAGGAATAATCATGCAGTTTCTGAATTGTAAAAGATGGACTTATTTAGTCTCTCATTTACTAATGAGTAGTATCAATAAAAGAATAGATATTCATAGAACAAAAGAGAACAAAAATAGAATTGGAATTCTCTCCATTAAAAGAAAGAAAACACCCCTTTGGTAACTGATATACATCACAAGCTTGAGTGAATAAAGATGTCTATATAAAATGACAGCTTCCAGGCTTGTCCACACAACCTATGGCTCTGTGAACTCATGTGACTCCAGTAGTGGAGCAACTTTGAAGCTGTGATAAGTCAATCATTGTGAGATAATCAGGGTACCAGAGAAGGACTTTATAAGACATAGTCAGGGATACTTAGGTCAAAGGAAATAAGGAAATGGAAACAGAATTAAGACAGATTTTGGGATTGCAGACCAAGGAACATAGGACCTACATTGGAAAAGACAAGCAAGACAATTTGCTGGATCTACTAGAAGAAACAACATGGATCTTTCAATGAAAGTCATTCTGAACTTGTAATCCAGACTTGCAAGGGAATACTTTCCTTATTGTTTCAAAGCACCAAATTTGTGGTACTTTGTACAGTCATGTCAGAAATTAGTGCAAACAGACTTTGCTCTTAGCCTTATCTGATATGGAAAGTGTGTTTCCTGAAAGACCTATCTCATGGAAGACAGCAGCAAAAGTACTGTATAATCAAGTCTCAACTATTTTCCCAAAGCCTCAATAGGTGCATTTAACTACCATTGAATATGCATAGATCATCAAGAGGAGACAAAAGTTTTGGTAAATATGAAAAACAGCAGATATCAGTGAGTAGAGTTTGGTAAAATAGCTTGTTCTCTCATGCTGTAGGTTTAGTCACAAACATTTTCTGTCTTAAAGAGTTGCAGTCCCTACTTCTCTAAAAAGGTAGCCTGGGTACTTTGGCCTCTCTTAAACACACACTTCTATGCTACAGGCAAAGCCATTTGAAGCAGGAGGTAGCAGACTCCTCTTTTTTTTGCCTCAAGCTCACAACTAGATTTCAGACACTAGTTGTGTTATGAGAGATGGATAGTCCATTCTCCCTCTGGCAAAGCCAAACATACTTTCTATTGGCTCAGCAATGTGGATATGAATCAGAGCCCAAACATGCTACTACTCTAGGGCTTCCCTCCAACACATTTTATTTCTGTTTCCCTTACAGGCTGCAAAGGGAAGGAAAAAAAGAATAGACCCCACCCTGCCCCCTACCAAAGACTAGAGGCAGAGACAGTGTAATCCTCCTAGCCACAGCTTTATGTAGTGGGTTTAATGCTGGTGCCTTTGAAAATGGAGGGTCATAAGTCTCCGGTGTCTCCTTTCCTATCACGCAGAAGTCAGGAATTCAAGTCCCTCTCTAACAGAGTTAGAGTGAGGACCTTCATCTCCTAAGACTCTGACAAATCAGTTTAGTGTTCCCCTAAGTTTAAAGAGAGGTGGAAACATCCTGGTGACTACTGCTCTGGTTATTTCACTTCTATGGAAGAGTTGAGCATGGTTGATACATTTTGCCAAAACTATCATTTCAGACGCTCAAAGTTAATTGCAATACTCCAAAAAATTAAAATTAAAGACTGCTCACTAACCTAAAATTCCTGATATGCCTTCCAAAGACTTTAAATATGCTTTATTTCAACACGTCACAGGTCTGTTATTTATCCCAGTTTCACAGCCTTCTTTAGTCTGATCAACATTTGTTCACTGGGACTGTGGCCAGTACCCTATGGGCTGGAAAACAAGCAAGCTGCTGGCAGATTGGTACATTTGTCTTATCTAGTTGGAGGGCCAAAGCAAAGTACAAATGTCTTTCAAATGGACCCTGCCTCTGTATACAAGAGGGAAGTTGTGGACATAGGCTGTCTTTTAATATTTCCTGTGTCAACTTACATTCAGTGACTAGAAGCTTTACTTTGCTACTGAAAAGGTAATGGGTTTATCTTTAAAGATTGCCAAACACAAACATCACTCAACACCATCAACCTCTCCCCACCTCCCAATTTGTTCATTAAATATTTGAGGGTCTTTTCTATGTATAGGAAGAGGAAAAAAAAGACTCCTTATCTGGAAGTTCTCAAATATGCAAATAACCTGACAGAACAAAGTCAAGAAACAAAGCACAAAATGGTCAATGGAAAGGTCAAGTAAAGGGTCACATTTTAAGAGGTACTTGAAACAATTCTTGAGAAACTAAGTCAGAGCTGGCCAGTCCATGGTGATGTGAGATCAACCAACAGGGAAGGAGAAAGAGATTCTTCTGACTGAATTTTAGAGTGTACAGGAGTTGTCAGTGTATGTAGAAGCTGTATTAGAGAGGACTGGTTGAGAAAAGATGTGTCAACTGTAGAACACATCAAAGAGAATTAACAAGTTTACTTGCTTGAAATAACAACCTCAATTAGAATTGAAATGACCTTTTTTTTCCTGTTTACCCTGCTTTCTATTGCTGTCAGTTGATATTTCAAACACAAGGAATTAATTTTCCAACAAGGAAAACTAAGACAAGGTATTATTTACATAAGTGATAGAAAAGATAAGAAACTAACACTCCCACTTCTGCAGACATTAGTAGCAAAACTGTGTTCTGATGTTAGCAGAAGCTATGAATATCTGGCTATGACCAGTACTACTCTGTGGCTTGCCCTGAGAAGAGGGTCAGTGCAGAGCACAGCTTTGCCTGAAAACAAAATGAGAAAAGTCAATTTCCATGATGCTGCTTGATCACAGCAAAGGGAAATACACTTGCTTTTTTTCTATTTTTCCTTGGTACTTCTCATTGTGAAGACACATCTAACAGTTACAGACAGGAGAATCCAGTAAATGCATTTTAAAATTTATTTTTACATTGACTTATACATTGGGAGGGGGTTGAGGGAGGTGCATGCCAGGGCCTGAGGTCAGAGGACAACTTGCCAGAATAGGTTCTCTCTATCCGGCATGTGGGTTCTGAGAAATGAATTCATGCCCTCAGATTATCAGGCTTGCCAACAGCACCTTTCCTGCTAAGACATCTTGCTGACTCCAGAAATTTCCTTTTTAATAACACAGATTTAAGAAATACAGAAAATGAATATGAGAGAAATTGTCAGATAACTCAAACATCCCAAATTATGTGCTGTTTTGGATTCATTGTGCTTTCTTTTCATATTTAACTGTGTTTCGTAACAGCTTCATTCTCTCATTCCCCAGATTATTATCCATGGAGTAAGTACCCTGCTTTAGGTAAGAGTGTTCTTATGCCCCTTTCAAGGTTCATCAGTGACAACATCTGTATTGAAGTTAGGTACTGTCAACATAATATGGAGTCATCCACTTTAGGTCTTCAGTGAGAAATAGCAACTAACTTTAAAAGTGATCTCTACTTTTTGTTCCCCCAAGTGGAATTGAAGCTTCCTCAATTAGGCCTTGCTTCTTGTTTAACTTCTTAGGGTCCGTGGGGTGTATCATGGGTATTTTGTACTTTTTGGCTAATATTCAGTTATCAGTGTGTACATACACCATCCATGTCCATTTGGGTCTGGGTTACCTCAGTCAGGATGATATTTTCTAGTTCCATCCATTTGCCTTAAAATTTGATGATGCCCTTGTTCTTAATAACTGAGTAGCATTCTGTTGTGTAAATGAACCACATTTTCTGTGTCCATTCTTTGGTTGACAGACAATTAGGTTGCTTCCAGTTTCTTTCTGGCTATTGGGAATAAAGCTGTTTTGAACATAAAGCATGTGCCCTTGTAGTATGGTTGAGCATCTTTTGGGTATATGCCTAGGAGCTGTATAGTTGGATCTTGAGATAGAACAATTTCTAATTTTTGTATAACTGGCAGATTGATTTCCAGAGAGGTTTTACCAGTTGCAATCCCACCAGCTATGGAAGAGTGTTCCCCTTTCTCCATATCCTAGCAAGCACGTGCTATCTCTTAAGTTTTTGATTTTAGCCATTCTTATTGGTGTAAGGTGGAATCTCAGGGTGGGAGAAGGAAGGGGGAGAGAAAAAGAGGGCAGGATCAAGTATGAGGAAGACAGAAGAGAAGCCCAGAAGGTCAGAAGAATGAATGGAAATATGAAGCTGCCAGGGGTAGAGGCTGGGCATAGGGAGAACATCTAGAAAGTCCTAGAGACCTTGGATCTCAGAAATCTCCAGGACTTGATGTGGGTGACCTTAGCCAAAATGCCCAACAGTGGGGAAATTGAACTGGAAGAGATCATCTTTAGTAGTTACACAGGGCCCCCATTGGGAGAATGAAGACACCAACATATCTTAAAATTTTTTGACCCAGAATTGTTTCTGTCTAAAAGAAATGCAGGGATATAAATGAAGTAGACTAAAAGAATGGCTGACCCCCAGTGACCAGCTCCCCTTTGGGGATCTACCCCAAAGGCAGGGACCAAACCCTGACACTATTACTGATGGTATGTTTTGCTTTGTCCTCTAAGAAGCTCTACCAACGGGTTACTAAGGAACATGAAAATACTTATACCCAACCATTGGATTGAGGTTGTATATCCTATGGAAGACTTAAGGGAAGGATTGAAGGAATGGAAGGGGATGAAGACCAACAGTGTCAACTAATCTGGTCCCCTGGGAGCTCCCAGAGACTAAGTCACCAACTTAAAAGCTTATACAGGCTGGTCAGGGTGCCCCAGCACATATGTAGCACCACCTCCCTTTGCAGGGGATGATGTGCCTAGTTCTGTAGAGACTTGATATCTCAGGGAAAGGTGACACCAGGGGGTCAGGGGGACCTCTCAGAAGCAAAGTGGGGAAAGAATGGGATGTAGAACTCTGGGGTGGGAGTCTGGGCAATATTTAGAATATCAATAGATAAAATAATAAAGAAAAGAAAGAAAAAATTGGTACTGATACATTGGAACAATACTTACTTTAATAGAAGTGAAAGAACTATGATAATGCATATATAATAAAATATACAGCTGTTGCAATCTACATCTAGTCAACATATTGAGTTTGGTATAATTTTAACAGCTTTACTGAAATTATTGGCACAAAATGAAATATACATAAAGTACACAGTTTTGTGTATTTTGACATATGACTATAACAAATATATTGTCATTCTCTAAAATTCTTCAAGTCTCATAGTAATTCAGTCTTTTCTCTCTTGCCTTCTATTTCAATCCTAAGTAAGCACTGATCGTCTATCAACATAAACTTACCTTGAATTTTCTAAAATTTTATATCCATTGAATTATAGGTTATTATATGACTTTAGTGATTTTGACTTGAGTTATTTTGATACATATCAATAGTGTTATATGTCCCATTAAACATTCCAGTTTATTGTTCAGTACTAGTCTCTTATAAAGTTTATAAAATGTGTTCCCTCACTTGATGATGGCTATTGGTATTATTGACAATTTGTGCCTAATGCAACTAACATCATGTGACTACACATGTGGGTGTCACTGTGTGGAGGCATAATTTCTTTTATCTTCTCCTTTTCTTTGGCATAAATTCTGAGTTCTAGAATTCTTAATGTGTTCCATCACAGAGCAATATGTAACTTTTTACATAACTGATACTGCTTGTTCTTTTACTAAACACAATGTTTCCATGGCCCTAAGCCATACATTTGGTCAGAATTTCTTAATTGGTTGGGTATTCCAAACATTTATTCTATATCTTCATAGTCAGCTTTCTGTTGTTCTTGAGTCCACATTGTTTTCTTTGACACAGTTACATATAAATTACTAAGAGGAGCTAGTGAATCCACTAATGAATAGAATCTGAGACCCAAACTCAGAGCCCTTCCCTACTGTTCTGGTATATAGGAACAACCTAATTAGTCTTATTGATCCGAATTAGTGACCAACTCAGAATCAATCACTGAGTCTTCCCATTTGTTTAGTGGCACATAGCTCAGAATTATTAGAATCGAATATTGTGTTCCCTGCAGAGTTATCCTCCTTTTGGGAACCAGAACTTAAAACTGGGCACAGGGCTGAGGATAGAAAACACAAATTCTGTAAATATGTCATTAGATAATTTCTGCTTTGCTTTTAGTTTAGAAACAATCTAAGAACCTCCTGCCTTTCTCTGGTGAGATCTCACAACCTTGTCCAGCTGTTATTAGACATTATAAAATGGGGCTTCAATTATATTTACACATTGGTACCCAGATTTTTAAATTCTAGGACACAGAATAAAAATTGACCTTTGTTTTAGATGGATTCATTGGACCCTGAGTCTAAATGATTAGTTGATCTCTGTACATGACCAGTTGTTGTTTTCTGTAATGGTCTGTATTTGTTCAAATGAAAAACTTCTTTGTTGCAGGGTGAGAATTTATCTCCTGGAGAAAAAAACTTAGCTTTAGAATGCAGTTAAGAATTCTGGTACTCAAATACAGTGGTGGCAGAAAATACTCCTCTATTAAAGAATAAAGGGCCAACAGCTTGAAAGGAAGTGACACAGGAAGGGATAGGGGTAGAAAGGGGAAAGGAGAGGTCATATTATTTTATTTCAGGTAAAATTCAAAATAGCCTGTGTTTGTCACTAGTTCAAGACAAATGCTGTATCTGTAGGTAAGCCATGCAATCTAATGTACAAACTATTTTCAAGCTCATGCTGATTCTGTCTTTTGTTGATGGTCTTTCATTCTATCAGAGCATTTGATAGAATTACACAAGTACTTGTTTCTCCTTTAAATGGTCATTCTAATCAATAATTTTAAGTCTGCAGCTGATTTCCCAATTGCTGTTGGCTCTGTTGTAGAATCCTTCTGGGAAGAACATTTTCCTTTTTAGGTTTGGATCTATTAAGTTTTTCAAGTCTATAATGAAGAAGAAAGTATATAAGCTCCTATCACATGTTTAGGACAGCTTTCTGATCAATGCATTCCAGGTTTTCTTCTCCATAAAATACGAAATTCTATGTTGAACAATAGAATGACAATTTTTCTCTTATATGCCTAGGGAAATTTTGATCACTTAGCTACCATGAAAAATCCATGCGAATACAGTGCTTTTGATTGAAACTCAACCATATCTGCACATTGTTCTCCTCATGGTCATCTTGCCTCCGACATCAAAATGCTAGTGCTCCCTGATCTCTTGGCAGCTGAAGGTTGATCTTTTGACTAAAATCATCTACATGAAATTTTCTCTTACTACATCACAGATTCTAGAGGATAAATCACTACACATAATCAAAGATATTGGAACTACTTTGATCAGTGTACTTACCAGTAGTTTACAACAAAAAACTCTGTACATTCTCACAGAAGTAGCAAAAGAATTAGTAAGTTGAATATAATAAATAATAAACACAACCCCAAGTTCTTTTCTTCTTATGTATTTGAGTTATTCTAGTATATGTTTGCCATTTCATGTAGGTCACTATTAAATCCAGGACTTCAGTTATCCAATCACACAGAATTTGGCTATAATTTTAGGCTCCTGAAACTAGACAAGTTAAGTCACACTAAGACAATAAACATGTATTAATATTTCAAAAAATAATCAGACACTTCTATCTTTTCAAGGCTTAAAGAACACTACATAAAAAGGAACAGACAGAATGTAAGAAATAGAGGTAAAGGCTAGCAGAGTGTACTTATTTCCTCACATAAAAAATACTCCCTATGGGCAGGAAGGAGAAGGATTTCAAGTCTTAAGTTCAAAAAAGATATACAACTCAAGTAGGTCACAGAAGGTCAGGTCTCCTGAGTCATATTCAATACTCCTGATGCAACATAACCAGTAAATAATTACAGTGGTAGAGAAGACTGTTCAATGAATTTGCCCAAAAATTGTGGGAGGAACTCAAGTGATCCAGGGTTCTTGAGCCATTACCATTTGGGGATGAGCTTTGTGTGTCGACTCCACATTTCACTAAGTAACCCTATGAACTCACCTGTTCACCAAGCTAGATATAGGTAGAAGCATTTCTTTGATTTCTCCTTAGTGCCCTTCCATAGTTTGGATTATTAGTTTTATCATAAGAGAAGCATTGGGTACAGCAGTAGGGACACAGGATACAAACTAGTCTAGCCTTCTATAATTCATAACTAATTCTAACCTCCTCATCTCAGGCCAGTACAACAAATTTGCATATATCTTCAAATTTCATTGGTTTCCATAGAGGATAATTTGAGCTTCTAAGTCTGAGACCAGTGGATATCAAGTCTACATTCTCAACTGCTAAGTCTGCCAGTCAAGCTGGCTTTCAGGTTCTGATACTCTTAAAAATGGTACTGTTATTCTTCTCTCCCCATCACTGATGAGCAGAACCTGGGCTATAGGAATAATCTCATCACCTTTGGAGGAAATGTGTACAATACAATCTGGGGAGATAAATTACTGCCAACTAGTAAAAATTTAATCTGTCTCACCTTTACTACTGTGTCTTTGACCCTTCTTTTAGCCATTTAGTGAACTGCTACTCACACTTTAAACGTACCCAAAGACTAAAAACACAATTTTTGGCTTTCAGACAATTTTTTTCCTTAGGAATTCCAACTCCACATAAATCTTGCCAAATTAGAATTTTAGTGATACTGATTTGTTTTCCCATCCCCTACTGACTATTCACATACCCAATCTAAATCACAGAGATCCACCAAAATCCCTGGCACCATTTATAAAAAGTACCCCTCACTCCCACAAAGCTTAGCCATGCCAATAAAGATCAAGATAAGACCTGAAGTCCCTATTTAATTAATTTCTTTCTTAACACTCTGTTAACAGTCCTATCAGGACCAATGACTAAATAGGACATCAAAAGCAACTTCTGTTATTGGCAGTTACCTTAGAAAAGCCTTCTATTGCCTCTCAGTCACTGATACTCACTATAATCTCATCTGAAAATAACCAAGTGTATTTAATAACCAAGTGTCTAATTTTCCTTATATTGAAAAAGGTTTTTTAACCTTTTTCTTTATTGTGTTTGTAACTTTCTTTCGGATTATATAAATAAATCTCTACCTATTCCAGATATCCACATATTGTACTAACATAACATCAAAACATTACCCAGTCTAAAAAAAAAAAAAAAAAAAAAAAAACATTACCCAGTCTAGATGACTGTACTATTTGTTGTAATGGGTTTTTTTTTTTGTTTTTCTGTTTTTTTTTTTTTTTTTTTGTTTTTCGAAACAGGGTTTCTCTGTGTAGCTCGGGCTGTCCTGGAACTCACTCTGTAGACCAGGCTGGCCTCGAACTCAGAAATCCGCCTGCCTCTGCCTCCCAAGTGCTGGGATTAAAGGCGTGCGCCACCACCGCCCGGCTGTAATGGGTTATTTAAAGTAGTACGGGTGACTCAAATGCAACTTCATCACCAAAAATTTGACCCCAGCATGATTCAAGACTTGCAAAAGCTCCAATCCTGGAATTTTCAGATAACTCAGCCAGTTGGAGCTTCTCCTACATTCAGAAACTGTTACTGTTTATATAACTTTAGGAAGAGGTTTCTTACACATTTTTGGATATTCCTGAGGCTTGTAGGTTCTGAGGATTACTTTTACATTTTGATTAAGAAGAATTAGATAGACAAAACTTCACTTCTTTCTCTAGGTATTCCACTCTTTCTGAGCTTCTAAGATCCTCCCTATACTTTGGAGTGGTGGTATGTATGTTAATTTTCCTCAATTTACTGCTGAGTATTAGGCCACTATCCCATAATAGACAGTCTCAAATGCCTGACTAGTTATCTATGTCTTCAGTATATTATTGTAAATTGGGGTATGACAAGATGAAGTTGACAACACCTGTAAATCTGTATGCATGAACAAAAATTATTTAGAAGGCTACTTTTTGTTCATGCATATAGATTTATAGGTGTTGTGTGTGTATGTGTGTGTGTGTGTGTGTGTGTGTGTGTATATATATATATGTATGTATGTATATACCATCCATTTAAAGAAAAATAATAGTAGTGTTTTCCAGAAAGAATTGGATCTATACCCCCATGTATACTTGTTCAGATACAAGTTTCTTACTCTGGAGTAGGCCTTAATAACAATGAGAAAGCAATTATTTGTAGCCATGATAGGTCACTATGGCCCTAGTAGGCACATCTTTCCTGACATATTGGTAGTATAGCACATGGGTATATGGATGAGAAGAAATATTAATGATAATTCTCCTCTAACATCCTTTGAGGAATGTTTCAACATTAGGAAATCTTTCCAGTTGTGTAGGAGCTTCCAATTACATTGACACCATGTCCTGCAGCCAAAGTACATGATATCTTTAACAATAAGTGTTTAATATCCAAATCCTGGCTTGCAACCATCAGCATTGTTCATAGCTTTTAGAGTTTGTGGGTCCTCAGGAACCTACCTGAAAATCAACTATTAAGAGCATAACCCAATCTAATACTGAAAATTTCACCCAACATCATAATTCCATGGTATACTTTTCCCTATTCATATAGGACTCCTCCTTTTAAACTCTTCAACTGCTGTCTTTACTGTTCCTTTAGACATTTTTACATATTTGTAAGACATTCAAGTGCTAATATTTTTTAATGAAACCATTTTCAAAGGTGTAGGCAGGATCTCTGAAGATAAAACTGTTCAGACCAACTAGGTGCCAGCTGGTTTTGGAAATGCTGGAATAAAAATATTAGCAAGAGCTGGGCAGTGATGACGCCTGCCTTTAATCCCAGCACTTGGGAGGCAGAGACAGGCAGATTTCTGAGTTCGAGGCCAACCTGGTCTACAGAGTGAGTTCCAAGACAGCCAGGGCTATACAGAGAAACCTTGTCTCGAAAACAAACAAACAAACAAAAAAAATTAGCAAGATCCAATACAGTACTGAAAGATCTACTCCTGTCAACTGTCTCATTGACAGAGCAGTGTTGGGCAGAGCTGGGAAAACAATACTACAGCTACCCCCACATAGTTCACAGATATTTTCAGCAAGCAATCTGATCTCATCATCCTGGGATATTGTTGCTATCCTGCGATGCCTGTTCCCAATTCTAAATTACACCTGACTTGTACTGCTCAACCTGACTCAAGCCCAAGGAGAGCACAGCCATACTTCCTAGTTCTAACATACTCTAGACCTGCACTGTTGCTCAGGTCTTCAAAATCTCATTACAATAGCATTTGCTTTTCTTTTGATTTTTATCCTCTTATTCCAGTTCAACACATATCTTTTTTTTCTTCCGGGATTGATTGACAGGCACAGGCTGGGATTCGAATTCGGGAGAGACTGACTGATGGCTGCCTCCGACTCCGGAGCACGGTGACTGCTGCGGTGTGCCACCGCTGGCCAACACATATCTTTTCATGTTGCCTTGGAGTGGTCTAAATAGACCCCTTGGTTTGATTTGTCTTTTTATTATCCCCACTCCCTGACTGCTTTTGCACTTTATAAACTTGATTTAAATACTAGTCTAAGTCATGTAGAATTTCCAGCTCTTCTTCCTTTTGAATATCATACCCTACTATGAGCTTCAACAAGGCCACTAGCCTGTTCACAAGGGTATGCAGTGGGTATGCAATGCCATCCTTCTTCTGTCTAGTTCCTCATATCAATCATATCTCTATTGTGTTCTAATTACTGATGGGAGATATCACCCCATGATAACTAAGGGTCTGTAATGGCTTATATGAGAAAATCCGTTAAGGACTTCATTCAGCTGTATTGCTTCAGATCATGTAGCCTTTGTTTATAAGACAGATATGCCATTGGCTATGCTCTTTTTTCTGCTTCCATGGCACTTGGATAGATCTTGTCAGAACTCTTGTCTCACAGACTCATGAACCTGACTTTGAGAAGCTTTTTTCATTGCTTGTTTCAAAGACTTTCCAAGTTAAAATGATGAAGATGCTAACTATGGCCTGAAGATCATAGTTTCTCATATTTGCAATTTTCCCTCCCTTTCTTTTAAAGCCAGACCTGAGTAATATCTTCCATCATATTCTTTTTCTCACTATTCATTTTTATGGTCCCCATTTACATGACAAGTCAGGTTTACATGTCAGACTTGAGAGCTTCCATCTCTCACTTCCACTATATTATCTTCTTCCCCACTCTGTTATTCTTCACATGAGTTCCAAGTTTTTGGATCCCACAGCAATTTGGACTCTAAAAATTACATCCTGCCAGCTGTAAGAACTGGGAAGTCAATGTTTCTATCTCAGACTCCCTTTTATTCACTTTTCCTGACAAATCAGAGACGAATTAACAGGTCAACATCCATTTCGTTTTCCTATTGTAATTCCTCACTGATTTGGGTAATTTTCTCATTCACAACAATAGCCATGCAAATGAAGCCACAGCCTATTGCTGATCCTAACACACACACACACACAAACACACACACACTTTCTGGGACACCATATATTTTGTAATCTACCTATGGTTTGGGGCTGGCATGGTCATACCCATATTTTTATAGTAGAACTTATTTATCAACAAATTATGCCATAAATGTAATCCTCTGCAAGAATGCTACATTGTCCAAGGGTGCTACACCACTACACAGCTTGTTTGCCTGTCCTATCACTCACCACAGAATACATAAAATGACAACAAGGAGGAAGCCACCATCTCATACTACAATTAGAAACAAAGTCTTATTGATAATGCACCTGCAGATACTCTGCTATCACATGAATCACCTTTGTTGCACACCCCAGCAGTCATTCCAGAGGCCATGAAGCCCACTCTTCTCCAAGACATTTTTGGATTTGTTGATCCATGTTCAAGCAACAAAGATGTTGTGTGACTTGCTTGAGAGTTGTGAACAAATGTTAATTCATAGGTCACAGAAGAGATAAAAGAAACAATTTCACCCATTCTAGCTAAATGGACCAGTGACTATTTAGGGGTTACTTATAGGAGTAGATGGGAGGGGTTATTTACAAGACATAGATGACTCAAATGCAGCAGCATCCCCAAAATGCCCACCATAGCACAAGGGATGGTTTATGAAAGCTCCATCCACGGAAAACTTGGCAGCAGTCAGATCAGTCATTTGGAGAACGCTTAACACTTAAGTAACCTCCAGGAGGGACATAAGTGGCTGGAGTTCTCTGAGATTTGTGGATTTTCTTTAGCCCCTGAGTCTTAATAGAATGTTTCAACTCACAGCAAACAGCCACATATCAATCCCAACAGTGTTGAGAAGAGGAGTTGAATTACACAGCTTTCTACTTTCACAGCATTCAGGCTAATTCCATCCTCTGTAGTCTTATAACATTGAGTATGAGATGGTGTGAGTGTGTTTTGCATGAAACCTTGCACATTCAACAAGTTCAAGGACATAACATGCCTTGGTTATCAACACTTATTTTGTTGAGACACTATTAAAGTCTCCATACATGCTGAATCATGGATTTTCCTGTTTTCTCTTTCAAAGGTAAACTCAATTGGATTACATTTATTGGTTTCTACCATGCTTTATTTATTAGTAACATCGGTTTTCCTCTAGGCTGCATAGTTTGGGATCCCAGGACTGCACTTCCGCACAAGCATAGCTTACACTCTCTTTTTCTTTCACATTACCAGCTGTGAAAACACAAAGTCAGCACCTTCATCCTGTTCTCTCTCCCACTTCTCCAAGAAAATCAGAGGGTCAGGTGAATCCACATATATTTCACACACTGTAATTCTTCCCTTATGCCAGCAATTTCTTTTAGGGTAAATAACTCAACCTTAGTTATATGTCATATTGTCTGAAGCAGAGGCTCAAACCAGTGCCACCACAGTCTTCTTAGGACTATATCTCCTAAGTGCGGCTTCCAGTGACTAGAATAACATCCTTTAGTTCAAAAGTCATTTGGAGGTCATTCTTATGCTTCCATTGTGGCTCTTGTTTACCAAGAAAGCATGCCACCCTCTCTATATAGAAATAGGTACTCTGGAACCCTCTGGTTATTCCATTCTGAGGCAGCTTAGTCACAGTTGCATGTATTACCCCGCATAGTAGGGAGCATACCACTGTCACTACAGCAAGAAATGAACTATATTATACTACAAAGGGAAAAGAAGCCACACAGGGAATGAATGATCTTGAGACTATACTTCCTATAAGGTAACAGGCCAAAGGAAAATCACCTTCTGCTGGCCTGCCCCCTTGAGCAGCAAAGATGGACCCAGTCCTGCTTCAGCCCTCATAAACCACTTTGAACATGTCCAAGGTGACATCAAACATGATATTGGCCTGTTGACTGGCCCCCTATCCCTGGGACATGGGACATCAGGCCCAGATAGCACTCTAGCAGAACTCTTAGACCTGGCCATGTATGAATGAGTAGGCCAAGGCTCCCTCAGCCTGACCACCACTATCTTCAACAGGAAGAGTTCTGGGTAGTCATCATGGTCAGAATGACATACCTCCTTCCTTTTTGGATACCAGGGCTACTTACTTTGGGGACACACCTTCCCTTCTCCTTCCCCTATTGATGGATTAGGGAGACAGCCTTACAAAGCTAATCAAACTCCATCACTTATTTGTATCTTTAGGAATACTTTCCTTACCTACTTCTTCCTAGTGGTACCCACTTGCCTTGTCTCGTTGCTGGAGTGGGGGACTTCCTAGTCAAAAAGGGAGCTTCTAGCCTGGATTTCACCAATCTAATTGACCTCAGGCTCACCAACTATTACCTTCTTCCTTCTCAAAAATCACAAAACTTTCCATTGCTGGCCTTCCAGGTTCTTTCCCATGTATAGGATATCCAAAACTCCTGGCATAGTGAAATATCAATCTCCCCTCTCTTCATCCAAATATAGACTCTTTCACTTCTTACCAGGACAAAAAGCAAGATGTTGTGCATCTACCTGGTTCTGGTTATTTGGAAAGTTTTATCTGTTTTTGTGTATGGATAGATCTGTGCTTTCTGATGTGTCCTAAATCTTGTTGCAAACATGTGAGCTGGAAGGAAATAGGTCAGGCTCAGCTGAATCTATGAATGATGGTAGACTCTACGTTTTGCTTTTGAAAGTTATCTTTTGAGCATGAGCGATTTCTGTGCTCATTTTGCTTTCTCTGTCTCTGGCAGTGGTCAGTCACCACCACTAATGCCACTTGTGATGGCTGATTTGATGACTAGGAGTTATAATTTGTCTCTGCAGTTTCTGGTTACTGAATTCTGTTTAGTAGGATTCAATCATCTTTGGAGATCAGGTAATATTAAAGTTTTGTTTTATTATTATGTTCCACTCTATTGTAAAGTTGGCTATGGAATTGAGTTAAGACTCACCCTCCTCTAAATCAAAACATGTTTATTTAAAGATTTCCTCCAAAATTTCTGTCCCATGTCAGGTAAGCTACCTGACTATGACAAGAAAATAAGAGTAAAACAGGCCAAAAGAACTTGGTTTGCAATGTCTGCTCTCACTAATAACTACTCTTGTCTCTGGTAAATCATTAGAAAATATAAAAACTTAAGTGTTTTAAGTGCAAACCATTTGAAAATCATTAGAGAAAATAGGTGAGGATGAGACCGCTTAACAGTAGAAAAGGATAGTCTTTGTCTTTCTCAAGGAGGAATGCTACTTTTGTGTCAACCAAACAGGTATAGGAAAAGACATAATTCAACAACTCCAGACAGGTTTTCAAAAATATAAAGAAAATCTCAATGCTTCTGGCCAGCATGTCATTGACAATCAAGTGTGAAATTAAATACTTCCTTTCTTACCTTCCTTCCTCCCCCTGTTCATAATCTGCTAAGTGTACCCTATCTTGTAAACTTCTTGTCAAGATTTTGTTAATAATAAATTTCAAAGATTTCTAGCCAGACCTTTAATCAGATATTATTACAGGATTTAATAATCCAGAACAAGAGACCCACAACTCCCACCTATATTCCAATGGTGAAGATTAAGTTTAGTCCAAGGATTTCAATGTCCCCATACAGCAGCAAATAGTTTAATGACTCAGATTTCAGGCCAAATAGTACTTCAAAGTTGGCAACCAAGCAATATTTCTGGCCACATTGTACTGTTCTACTAGCTTATTGCAACTATACCTCCCAGATTAATTTATGGGTCTCAGTTCCTGCTCAGGTACCAGTTGGATTGAGTGATATTTTTTCCTGGTGAGATGTGACATGTGCCTATTTAGCTCACTTTGCACACTGATGAGAGATCAAGGACATTATTTTACCCAAGTCTAGCTTGATGAACTAATCAACTCATTAGGCTTACTTACTGGATGGAGCATGACTAAGGGAGTACTTCCACAGCACAGGTTGAATGACTCCAGAACAGCCACATTACCAAACTATCCACATCAACATGGAGCTGATTAGGAAAGCTACATCTCTGGGGATCCCTACACAAATTTTAGTGATGTCAACCAAAGTATCTCTGCTCTTCTGTGGGTCTCTGTTCGAGAGGGAGGGCATCCCACGACAATCTCCTGGGTCTGGTGCGGGGGTCCAGGCCAAGGGGACAGAGTGCAAGCAGGGAGGAGGAATTGGTTTCCTGCCTCTGCTGCTGCCTTCGCCCTCCACCCACGTCTTTAATGTTGCTACCCAGTTGCTCCCTAGTGCTGTATCTGTCTCTCCCACTGAGCTGGTCCAGGCTGTGCCAATGAGGCACCAGCTAGGTAGCAGGGAGGGGACAGTTGTGAAGGCACTTGGGGAGAGCAAATCTCTTCCCATGTGTTACAGCTTTTGAGACAGAAACTCTCGGACAATGGGATGATTCTCACACACCTTTACTTCTCCCAAAAAAAAAGCTCTTTTATACAGTTTTGGGGTAGGTTAGGGTCTGGCAGCAGATAACGTCTATTGGCTTGGTCTGAGAACTTGGAGATACCTCATCTACATGTGGGAGATCCTGAGGCATTGTTCTTCATGACTGATGGCCATAGACCTCTCTGTGGGAGAGGCTGTGGAGAGACGAAGCTAAATGAAAAGAACCAGGGCCCGAGAGCAAAGCCGAACACCTGCCAACAGATTAGGGTCTAGGGTTCAAGGCCTGTGTTCAACCAGAAGCCCAGCTGCTTCTTACAGCCCACTGCCCCACACTCCTCCTAGCAAGTTGCATTGGTTATACAACTTCAGGGAGGAGGTCTCTTTGTCTCTTGAGTTCTCTAAGTTTAATGAGCTTCCTGACTCTTGTGAACCTCTCTTCTCCCTTCAGTGTTGTGGGTGGCATACATTTCAACCTAGAGAAATACCTATACAGCAAGGAACAAGTTTTTATCAGACTCTATGGATCTGGAAGCCATGTTTTTTTATGAGTTGTGAAACAAGTAAGCACCTATTTTCAAGACAACTTCTTCAGAAGCATAAATCATAGGGTTTTAAAATAAAAGTAGATGAGTTTTTTTAACATGGCTACATTTTTGTAATAACAAGAACTTGAGGATATATTATGCTCAAAGTTCTTACATTCACAAACATCTGTCAAATATCTGCAACCCCACTTCACAGAATTCTGAACCTTAAATTTAATTTCTTACACTGAGGTAATGATTAATGAGTCTCTGTTTTCACACTTTATGGTAATTATACAGAGTTATGATCCTCAGTTGAAATTTCCCTCCAGATGAAAATACTCTAAGAGTGTCCAGTTTTGTGGCTATCCTGTGACCTAAGATTTTAAAGCCCTGTGCTCATTATTTTCTTCTATAAGGATTTCAGCATAGGCAGGAACATCAAGATTGTTTCTTTTGTAGTCAAATACAATTACTTGCATTCTCAAAATGTTCTTGGCACATCACTCCAAATAAGCCAGGTAATAATTTGAGTCAATGTGATGTCACTTGATAGAATAGACTAATTATAGAGGCTCGTTTTTTATATAAGAGAAACTATTGTATTCAAAAAAAGTGTTAAGATATTTAATCCTAAAATTCCTTCCAGGGGATCTGTTTTTCAGGACTAATTTCAGTACAACAAAAACATGTTATTGGTCAACATCTAATTGGTACAACATAAATTACTTTATTCATTTTATATAAAGGAAATTTAGTACATACCAGTTATCACACAATTGTTCATAAGGCAATACCCAAGTTAGCAATAGAAGAAAAGCCAGAATCAATTTATAGGACTATAAAATAGAGAGTATAGTTTTAGTGATGCATCAAATCCAAAGATTTATAGTAGGAACAAAACTACAAGACAGTCTGCTTGTGAGGACTGGAGACACTGAGTGCAAGGTTCACCAACAGTCTTGGGAAGGAAATGCAGCAGCTTTCAGAAATGCTACCTATGTCAGCAGGAAAGAACAATTATTGTTAGCTCACTCTTTTCTTATTCTTCTCTTACCCTTATTTTACCATTTCTGGCCTGACTAATAGTTCCTCAAAATAAAATTACAACAGGGAATGTATACTAATTGATTAAAGAATAAATGGCCAATAAAGCTCTACAAAGAGAAAACTGTTTACCATCATCCAATTTACAGTTCAACCAGTACAACTTAGCTACCCTGTCTTGTACCCACTTCCTTTAGAGTTATTTTATGTTTTGTGCATGTTTCTGGCTCAATTGAATGTAAATAATCTATGCCTCATTAATTTAGTAGGTAGTACATGAGATTGTTAAATGTGGAAAATGTGATGTCACATAAAATAGCTTCATAATATATAGGAATTTTATGATGAAAATTGGGTTTGGTTTATTGTCAAGGTAACTAATTCAAACCATTAGATTGAATTCAGACTTTATCAAATGCCCTTGTCATTGCTATTAAAATAATTGATAAATATATTCTTTATTGAATTCTAATGAAGTGCATTTTAGTTACTATAATGAAATATTCAAGCAAAGATAAATTTTATTAAATTTATCCTTTGCCAAGAAGAAATATTGGTGAGTATGTGGGAAAAAATGGAACCAATATTTCTGGTGGAAACATAAATAGTATGCCATGATATAAATCAATATAAAAGTTTCTCAAAAGCCTGACAGTGATACTATTGTAGGAAACAGCAATTCTAGTTCAGAATATATATCTGGAAGAATATAAACAAGAATATAAACATTAAACAAGAAAGAACCATGTATACTTATATTTCGGACAACAATATTGACAATAGTCAAACAGTGGAATCAGCCAGTAGATGAATGGATAAAGAATACTTAGTATATATACACGACAGAGTTATATCCAGCTATCTAGGAGAAATAATTTGTTATTTTCAGGAAAATAAATGGAACTGGAAATCATGTCAAATGAAATATGCTAGACTCTGTTTTCTCTATGTGAAATGCAGATTCTAAAAACAGATATGACAGTAGGATGAGAACTATTTTAAAGACAATGGTTTCAGAAACAAGGATATATGATGGGATAATGAGATGGTGCGGTTGATAAAAGTATATGTATTAAAATATAATGCAATACATGAAGTTTATATGTAGTAAATATACACACATTAGAAAAGTAAGACAATATTTAAGGAAGAAAGAAAATGGATATCTTTATCTTCCTGTTTTGAAACCGAAAACCTGAGATCATACAACTCCCATCAGTTTGGCATCAGGTATGACTGCACATGAGGACACAGATAACAGACTAACAGAGAGCACAATGTGGGGTTAGGCTAGCCTTATAACCAACCCTCAGTTAGGCTATATGTACTATTCTATCACTACAATGAGGAACATTTTCCTACATATTAGTCTTTCTTTGATGAACAAACAATAGTAGGCATAAAATGCATGGGAACATATCACATTGTAAAATAATATGCAAATATGATAGTAGTGGACATTGAGTGTCAGTTTCAATGGTTAATCTATAAGGTTACTAACCTCTAAAGTAAATAAGAATTATTTAGAAACATTTACAATATTTATACAACAAATATTTTCTCTATGTAACTTGCTACTTAATCTGATCTCAAAAAACAGGATGTAATAGTTTTGTATTGTATCTGCAATCACTGTATGTATAATGTTACAGGAAACTAAGTATATGGTTGCTAGTCATATATGCATATTATATATATTATATGTATTTTATGCATAAAATATATAATACATTATTCAATTATTGCATCATGAATATAATTAAATATTCATGGGGGATATAAATGAAATTTAGCTTTGTTGACAGTAAAAGGAAGTCATAAATAGATGGTAGTAATAGATATACAGAAGTGTGATTGGGAAAGAAATCAGTTAAACTGTGACCAATATGTCAATAGTGAATATTATATTAGAGATAACCAGAGCATTCTTAGCTAACCATGTAGGTGGAAGTGTACTTTACCTGTCCTCTGATGTTACTTTCACAGCCTATTGCTTCTAGGAGGAACAGTATTCACCTACATGTATGAGTAATTCCAATTAGACACACACATGCAGACACACACAGACACACACACAGACACACACAGACACACACACAGACACACACTCACACTCACACATAAGAAGCCTATAAATGATAGGCTGCCATATGGCTTTTCTAAATATGATTAATGCTAATTATTCCTCTCTGACTCTTCTGATTTCTACCTTCTATCCTTCTCCCCATTTAAATCACCCTCCCCAGTACTCTGCTTCCTCTTCAATCTATTCTACAGTCCTTCTTCCCCCAGTGTCTTTCTTCCTGTTCCCCTGGATCCTGGATAATAAAAACTCTAATTTTGATGACATCTCACACTTCCACAGAACATGGAGAATCATAGTTGGTAACTGACCATAAAGCTTCTTCCTTTATGGGTAGCTTGCATAGTAGAGGAAGGTGCTACACAGGGTGGTGGGAGGGGTAGTCATAAAAAGTCTTATCTAATTATGAAGACTGAGATCTTCAATAAAGAATGGTGTGGCAAGATTTGCCCATGGATTCAATAGTGACACAAATTATACTGGAATCACCCTTTGTATTATGCTTACATTTAAGATCTGTCCCAAAGGAGGCCACAAATACCTCATGCTGTACATATGACCGTGAATCCATGACTACGACTCTCAGAGGCCCCAGGAATGAGCCTACTAGTATCTTACAAATATTATTATGCTAAGTAGACTTAGTACCAAACTGATCTCTAAATTTATACTGCTATGCCCGTAGATAAGTTCAGCTCTCAAATAACAGCAGAGAAATTTCTATGTGTAGTAGACAGCAGGTAACACAGAAATTCACAACAAGACAAAGCACAATAAAATGATCAGCCATAAATAGAATAATCACATCACATTCCATATACCTACGGCTCAAGAAACATCTTGGAAGAGGGACCAAAAGATTTTAATATCCATTGATTGTAAAAGATCAGGAGACAGGTTCTGGAAATGACTGAGCTATTATCTTCATGACTCACAGCATCTGCAGTTGTCTGAATAAGACCTGCACAAGAACAAGCCCTGAATATTCCAACATGGAGGGCAGAGAGGCTCTTGAGCCCCTACACTTAACTGAGGAACCACATACACTGGATAGTTTATGAAGAAGGGAGAGTCAGTTTTCAAAGGCTGTGGCTCTTCATAAACTGGTCATGCTCCAGTGGGCGGTAACATATCCATTAGTTTATTGGAAACACACATTCGATGTAGTTGGTTATTAAAAAGAGAAAAGATAAGAAAGATATGAAGTTGTGAGGAAGAGTATGGCAGTAGGTTTGAGTCTGGAAGAAGTTTGGGACTGATATGATCAAAATAGAATGTATCCCTATATAAAATTCTCAAAGAATTAATAACAAGAATTTATACTATGTCATAAAAAGAAATACTAGGTGTGATATTAAACATTTATATCAGGAAATACTATGAAATAAATCTAAAGTATTATAATATAAAAAAAGTTTCTAAGCATATACAAATGTCCTGCTTCTAAAAAATGTGATATGTCTGTGAGACTAACAGAAGAAAAATGTTTTCAGAGTCAGTTGAAGATAGTTTTACAGTTTAAAGATTTTGTTGAATTGAGCTTCCAATAATGGAAATCAACAATAAAATCAACCCCAACACTACAGCACATTTCTTAGCTCTGTACATAAAACTCCTCTAAGAGTGTCACTGTTCCTGTTTATCACAGTGGAACTTGTTCAAAGACACTAACTTCAGGGAAACTGTACAGGTTTATAAAGCTCTTAGTAAACACTACACACACGCGCCGCACACACACACACACACACACAAATACACTCTTACACAACTCAGCCATGAATATTTCTTTTCTTATGTATAGTATGAAAGTTAAAGAAACCTCAACATGTTTCTAGTAGTATAAAATGAGTGAAAATGCATGATGATTTTTCTTAGAGGGTGGTAGTGGTGCTTTACAGTCTAATATCCATGTAAGTAAATGAAATTAATCAAGTTGCCAACTAAATTATGACAATGTACACTTAGTTTCAGACACTAATATTTGCCCTGCAAAATGAGCTATGTTGATTAATAACAATTACAGTCCATTAAGTAGTTGCCATGACAGTATCCCAAGTCTAAAACTTGGTATATTCTACTCTTGAAATCCATATGAAAAGAAATACTAGTAGAAAATCATTGGTTTTAACTACCACTTTACAAACTGCAATAAAACCATCTAGCTTGTGTATTTTATCTATTGGCAAATTTGACTAAAATTAGATGTGAGTATAAAGAGTACAAGACTACTCAAGTATGAGGATCTTGTCAGCAAAAAATTGACAAGGAAGTGTAAGATGTAATAAACTTTCTGTCAATGCTGAATATTTATGTATGTAAACTATAGTAATGAAAGACCAGAGAGGCTAGGAAGACTTTTATTAAATGATACAGTTAAAAACTAGTAAGTTGAGAATTCAAGCTATAATAATCAAAATAATTTATGTATTAGTGTTATGTTACTGTTGTAACATGGGGACTTTACAAATAGCACAAAAGTTATTTTGCTTCCATATCATATGAATCTAGCACAGTTCTACTGACATAATGTCAAGTAATAGGGATATGTTCATTCTGAGTGTCCTGAAGGCATACCTTATTTCTTTGCTTTTAGTAATTTCCAAAGATGACTCACATCCTTTGGATTAAGGTACCTTTGTTTGTCTTCAGTACCATAAGCAGAACATCTGTGTTGGCCTTGACTGTAACATCATTTATCTGACTTTGCTTCTTCCTTCTTCCCATTTTAAGGGACCTAATGATTAGTTTGAACTAAATTATGACATTCAAGATAATCTTCCATTGCTAGGCCCTTAAATTAATTACATATGAAAAGTCCCGCCCGCTTTGAGAGTTGACACATTCATCACTTTTAGAAGTTAGGACATGGATATTTTGGCAGGAAGGAAGCATGCTGTCTTACTCATTAACACTGGGGAAAGTGGAAGAACATGTTTCTAAAATGTCAAGTTGCCATTGCAAGGATTCTGTTTTTTAGAACAACCACACCCAAAGACAAAATATTTCTTTAAAATGTAAATGCTATTTTGCATAGCAGTGTGATACAAAAGATAACCAGAGATCCCATCCCTAGTGACAATAATGCCAGCTACAAACAGGGTTTCATTGGTGAACAAAACTAGCTCCATAGCCACAAATGGATTATTTAAGAGCTGCTCAGGATGCCCATAGGATATCATAAATTTATTTGTACAATAGAAAATAGAAAAGTACATTAAATATGCTTTATATTACACAATAAAACTAAGAGGCGTCTACAAGCAAAGGAAAGACTAACTATTATCAACATGCGTTATTGTATAGTCACAATTATGTATAACCATTCATTATTGTACAGCCATTATTGTATATCAACATGGTTATTGTATAGCCATTCATCACTGAGATTAAAGCTTAGCTGGTATAAGCTTTGTCTGGCCCCTCACTTATGTTCTATTTTCTCTTTGTTTCTGTATATCAACTTTCTTCTTCTGGCTTCTTTCATAAGACTGCAGGAAGTATAGCCTGAGTGAAGATTTGGGTTCATCAGTTCACTGCCTCCAAGGCATGGGCGTTATGTTACCATAGTTTACATTGAGTATTACTGCAGTTTTTACACCTTAAAAATTGTTCTATTCTAAGCCACACAGTTTCCAGTAAATTTATACTTATAATAAGCAGTAATTTTCTCATCGTGATTTAAATTTTTTCCTTTAAAAATCCTAGAGTATAGTGTTCACAGTTTTAAAAAATTTGAGACATGTGGTCTGACAAAGCATGGTTCATCATTTATAAATTTTAATGAGAAGCATTACAAACTCATAAAAATAAATTACATTTAGTTACATGTTGAATAAATTTACTTTATTGTAGAATAAAATAAAATTAAAAGAAACCAAGACTGTCCTGGAAAACTCAGGACACATGATTACTAGTATTTCCTTCAAGCCATTCAGATGCTATTAAGTCATAAAGCCCACAATTTATTTTATGCAGTATCTGCCAGGACTCAAACACTGTAAGAACAAGATTTTTATTCCATATGAAATCATTTGAACTGAGCATTTGAATAGCTTGCTTATCCCAGGAATCTAGCTTATTCATTCAGTCTGGCACACTAAATGCACAATAAATACAGACTGAATAAATGCATGAACAATTTAAGATTAGCTACATGGAAAGAAAGGCCAAGTTTCTTTTCTGCCAGGGTAAGTAAAAAGCTCTTAGATCAATCTAGAGAAATAAATGCTAAGAGCATTTGATCATAAAAGGAGAGAATCTCTTAGAATAACTCACTTATGATATAAAGATCAACATGTTGCCATAAAAGGCTGTGAGGTTTTTTATATAAAATATTTATATTCTATGTCTCTACTCCTGTTGGGTTTCTGGCACCCAGTCTTACAAATGTTCACACTTATTTTGGTGCTTTTCCTTTTAGAACTTCAAACTCATATTTTATCCACATTTCTTCTGAAATACAGACAGCCCAAAGCTGTCACAGTTAGTCATAGGAGGTGAGATGGAATGATGATATCTCTCCTCTCTCACTTTATGATCATGACTCTTGTTTTCTCTATTTTGAGGCCTTGGAAAGGAACAGCAACTGAAAAAGCTTACTTACCAACTCTCAACACACTTTTTGTCATATTTTACTCCTGTGTTCTATGCTACACTAAGAGACATGAAGGAGATACTGTTCATCACTTCCTTCTCAACATTCTCCATTTTCAAGCCTAAGAAGTAGATAGAAATCTTACCAGTTTACTTATCATGCTTAGCTCTTGTCTTATATTTGGCCAGTTTTGTGCTTATGAGAAGGTAGAAAGGAACTCATCACCTCTTCCTGAGATGTGGAATTCCTTATTCCCTATGCAATCTCTATTTTATGTCCTCTATCTAAAGCCGTGTGTGTGTGTGTGTGTGTGTGTGTGTGTGTGTGTGTGTGTGTGTGTGTGTGTGTGTGTGTGTGTGTTTGTGTGTGTGTGTATATTATATATGTCATATACATATCATATACATTGGGGAGTATCACAGAGTTAGATTTACTAATGCCAGTAAATTATTTCCTATGGACACTCCTAGCTTTCTAGTTTGGAAAAAATTACAACTGAATTTAAACTCATTGATGCCTATTATTTTCTGGGTAACACTGATTAGGTGATACCTCAAAATTGGGATTCAAAGGGGAAATTGGTATAATCTACCGAGTCCTGCATCGTGATGGTAGGATCAACATGACATGGTTCTTGCCTCTGGAAAAGCCAGCAGGGTATGGGCCTCCACTAGTCTCAGTGATCTCTGTGAGTATGAGGCCATGAGGCTTGTATATATAACTCTGTGTGTGTGTGTGTGTGTGTGTGTGTGTGTGTGGTGTGTGTGTGTATGTGTGTATACAACTTTATATTCATTCACAGGGAAATGTCCTCTCTGCCAATGTCAATGACTCCATGATAATCAGAGACAGCATGAGTCCAGGAGATGAGGGTGTGTCTATGTTCTTAGCAAAAAGGGTAAATGATGAAACCTTCAGGACAGCCCTTAAGGCTATTGGAAACAACTCTAAAAACATGAGTTAAAAATATATATATGATTTTTCAACTATGCAAAATAAAAGAATGCAATATGAATCCTATTAGGCGCTTCACAGATCTAAAAGAACACAGGGAGATACACTATGAAGTAGCTTGTCAGAAAGATACTAAGAAAGAAGATAAAAAGATTTAGGGAGTAGTCTGGGCATGTTCCCACCCAGATAAGTTTGTTTGTGCTTACGAAGGCAGGCAGATTCCTGAGTTTATGGTCAACCTGAAACAGAGAATTTAGGTCCATGTGTGGTGGAAATGGTAATCTCAGGACAGAATCCCACCCAGTTAAGTTTATTTATTGTTTGTGCTTAACAAAGATAGGCAAATCTCAGAATTCTTTTGCAGTGTTTTTTAAAAATAAATATTGCTTACTGGTTCTTTCTAGAATCAGAGGACTGAGGTCTTGGAATACTGATTCCTGGGATAATGAAAAGGGAACATGGAGTATATGACTGATTTGATATGTAAATGAAAGACTGGTCTACAAGAGTTTAGCTACCTGGATGAGCTGTCGGGGATATTCAGAGAATGCTTACTGAGGTCTAGCCTCAGCCTGAAGAGGGTCCTGAGAAAGGCAGGAATGAGCAGTGCTGTTTCAATGACTCTCCTTTTTCATCATTCTTTAGCCTTCTCTCAACCAAAAAGCATGAACTCCGTCTTTTAGTTACTAAAGCTACATCATTAAGGCTTTGATCATTATTAATAATCTTCAAAAATCCTTAAATTTACATAAATTATAGGAATCCCAAATCCGTAATTCCAACCTCTGCTTCCTTAGAGCAGAAACTAAACACAAAGCAGAAGCCCATTTCCTTATAAGTTTACTCAGCCTGTTCTACATGGGTAGCTGAGTACAGCTCTTGCGGTTTCCTGGTACAGAAGACAACAGTCTTTAGTAACTATTTTATGTAAGAACATAGAGATAACGGGCTACTAAAATTGAAATGCTTCCTTAAAAAGTTTTAAAATTTATTTAAGTAAACTGTAAGCTCTCTCTAATATCTTTCCAGGCATTATCATCTCCAATTTTTCAAATAGCTAGGAGAACAAAGAACTAACTTGTTATATGCTTCTACATTATCTTTTAATTCTCTGATCTTTGTTTCCTCATTTCATAGCCTCTTATACTCTCATTGTAATACTATTTATTATGAAATCATACTTAAAATCATATTGTTTCTATCCATACCTTTTCTTCCTGAAACCACTTTAACTATCCTTGATGTCCCCAAGTTCACCATAGCTCATTAGTGCAGCAGTCATTGGATTGGGGTGTACATGTATCTTTGTCTCCTCATGATTCCAATTTCAAGGCCAATACTCACAATGAACAAATTCTACAAAGGATCATGTAGGCTTTTATGGCCTCTATAGTTATGTTGTCTAGATCCTTTTCCATGGCCTCAAAGGCCAAGCAGAAGGCCTGTTCTTCACCCTTTACAGCCTCATCAGCATTTCTATTCCTCATTCCTGAGAACTGCATCTGTTTCATTTATTATGGCATGATTAGCTCTGAGTAATAAGGGAGAAGTATATTTCCCAGAAAGAAAGACTGAAAGTAATGTAATAAAGAGCAGAGCAGCTTCAGGGCAACCATCAGTACACATGAGGATCATGGGGATCATGGGAATTAGTGGCCTGGTGATGAAACTGTGTCACACCTCCCCTTATGTAGCCATGCTGGACTGGAGAGTAAACATGGTTCCTTTATAATGTTTTCTAGCAGCTATCCAGAGAGTTAACTACTTTGAGCGCTAACACAGCTCTTTTAGAATTTCTTTCTGGCTTTCTGATTTTGATCAGAAACCCCAAGAATTACTTTTAGCATTTTCTACCAAGATTTTTGACATGGTCAGAAAATCCATGAGTTTTTTTCCTAGCAGCTTTTTTTTGAGTTTAATCAGAAAGCCCATGAGCTATCTAACAGAGAAAACTTAGAATTTTTTCTACCATGAGAGAGTTGTCTCTATCAGGGTGCCATCTCAAGCAGAAAACTATCTTGAACAGACTACAAAGCCAAGAGCTAGTACAAAGAGCTGTCTAGTGAGCCATCTCGAGCTATCAGCTTGTACCCTTCAATTTGACTTCAAGTCATTCTTTTTACTACTCCCAGACATCCCTTTACTCAGAACCCCTGACAAAGCTAAGTTGGTCCTTGGCAATAATTATCATGTGACTAACTTAACTTTTACGCACAGTGCTTTGCACAAATAAGCTCTATTCATATATAACTTTCATATTTCTTCCTATAGCCTTCAAGCAGTGAGCATAGCATATACAAAGATGACAATGTAATGCCCCATATCCCTCAGAAGCATACCTCCAGTTAATTTCCTTCCTTTGTAAGAGTTTCCATGGTCAAAGTGTCTCTTCACAACAATAGTACAATGACTTAAAAATGGACAAAACACTCATATACATATTTTTTAAAAAATATTCAGAAAAAAAGAAATGTATTTGGCAAAATATCATGTAGATGCTGTATGATCACCATTCACAACACAAAGTGACCAGCATTGTTACTATTGCCCATTCATAATGATTTCTCTGTATTACATATTATAAAAGTGGTAGATTTAGAAAGGTGTATTCTGTGGTCATTGTTTTTCTTTTTAATCCTGTGCTATTAATAGGAACTAATACATTTCTTCTTTTGAACTATAGGTCCAGGAATTTTTCTGTAGTATAACATCTATTACATATATATGTGTGTGTGTATATATATATATGTATATACACACACTCACACATATACACACTCACATACTCTTACACACACTAATATACACACATATACTCACCATCGACACATGCTCACACTTACACACTAAATTAAGAACAAAGATATACACAAAGGCATTCATCAAAATGTTGACTAAAGAAAGCATATCAGTATCTTTGAAAAGTATATCTGTTGCATTATGAAATAGTTGAGTTTTAGGTATATAACTCCCAGAGTATTTTAATCTAAACCATCTCTACTTAAAGGGCAAGTACTGTGTACCAGTAAAAGGCAAGACTAACAAGATGACAGTGGAAATCTTGCTTGGTATGCAATATATTCACTACATTATTACCATGTGTATAAAAAATCTTATGCCTCAGGTTACTGAACTACTCTATTACATAATATTTTATAATCTAATAAATGCCCTATGTATAATTTACTATGTATAAGGTCAGACAAGGATTACTGACCAGTCATCAGGCAGTATCTGAAACTTTGAATAATGTAGGTACTGAACTAAACTTGGGAGAAAAAGTTAGTTCTAATGAATGGTTAACAGAAATCCAGAAGAGACTAGGAATCTCATCAACTATTTGTAATTACATGAACATTTATAGGTAAAATTCAATTAACAAGCAGGTCTTTAAAGAACAAATACCAATAAAGAACTAAAAGACTATTCATCAATCAGTTAATGGTGAGAAGTGTATATTTTTGAAGATAGTAACATTTTATTTGAAGGGAAAAGAGACTTTTAACAGTGAAAGACACCCAACTATGTTTTTTGCAGCACAGCTTGTAATTGTGATAATGTATATAATATTTTAAATATTATCAAAGAGAACAAGATAAATTATGATAGCATTTCTGAGATAATATCTCATAGCAGTTAACATTTATGATTAGCTCAATATCTTAAAAACATACAGCTGAGAGTATAGTTACCTGCCTTGAATGCCCACATTTACTGCTTAGTGTCTATGTAGCCTTACCAATGCTGTTGAACGTTTTCTTGTTTGACTTTTAGCCTCTGTAAAATGCAGACAATAATAACATATATTTTTAAAGTTCTTTTCAAGAATCAAGAAAGGAATGCATGTGAATAACAGAACTGCCAGGAGTGATTGCAGGCAGCTGTGAGCGCTGCAAGATCAGACTCTTGAAGATAGCTGGTTAATGAGGAAACAAACACTACTTAAACCTTTGGGGAGAGGATAGGGCTTTTAGGGTTTGTGTGCATCACTGGGTGGTGTGAGGGTGCTCTGATACCTTATTTGCATAAAGAGGATTTCCAGGTACTACCAGACATACCTTATATGGAGAAAGGAAGTTTAACCTGGTTACCAGGATACATCACCTCCTCTGATGGGCAAAGGTGAGTGCACATAGCTATTTCCTCTAAGACACATAGGCCCAGGACAGGGAAGAGCAATCCTACTCCTGCCAATCTCAGGACAAGATTTCCATGGATTAGACAGACCTTGACTCTTGCTCCAGTCCATCTTATTCTAATCCTTTGGCTATCTGGCCCCATATAACATGATACCAAATGATCAGTAAATTTTATATATTATTCATTATTAATGGATACATCAAAATAGAAACATATAGTGGATAATTATCCACTTAGAATTATCATGAGTCTGTTTTCTCCCTAAATATAATTGTCTATTGTAAGTTTTCTAACATTTTCTGGCTTCCCTTATGATATTTATCTTGAAATATATGTTCTATGCTGATGTCTACCATTTTCCTTCTGTGTGCAGGAGTTGAACACTATACTGCCATTCCTTCTGGCCACGAGGAACCTGAGAACCATGGTTCATGTTTTGACAAGGATGTTTAAAACTTATTTTCCCAGGTAGCTCACATTATAGAATATCAACAATGCTCTTAAGACAGGAAATCTATAAATCTATCTGCTTCTGATATTCTGTACTTTTCTTACTATCACCTGAGTTTGTGCTTTTTTTTTTTTCATTTCTGTTGATACATAGATTCTGAATCAGAAACATACTCAAACAAAATTAGGTGATACTCAATTTCAAATGCTACCTAGTTCTAAAGAGTCTTCAATTGTTGACCCATATATTTAGTTAGAACAAGCAATTTCCAGAATTGCCTTTATACTTGTTATATACATATATATATCATGCATGTACATACATTTATACATTACTGCATCTATGTTGATTAAACCTCATCACACTGCCTTTTTAAGTAAAGGTGGACACAAAACCTCATTTAATAGTTTTGTATGATTTTAAAAATAATGTAGCCATTTTTTTCAACTATGGAGATAGAACCATTGTCCACACTAGGCAAGTATTCTAATACTTAATTTCATTCTCAACTTACCATCCTCTTAACAGATATAAGCAAATAACCACTGTTTTAACCTTCAGTATATTGCAGCTGTGCTTCAGCAACTATTTCTTTTCTCTGTTTTAAGATATGCTTCCATAATTAATGAACAAAGACTGTGACAGTTATCAGTGTTGAGCTCCTGTCTCCACTCAGGCTTCCTCATGAGCTAGGTATGGCCATTTAAGAAACTGATCAAAGGAGTCACAACTCACATGGTAAAAGTTAATCTTGTTATTTCTTACTTTAGCTAGATACTGGAATAAAAAGTTCTAATGTTTACTTCCCACACCTCTCTGAACCATCTGACTAGTATTATTAACTACACTCTCCTCTTCCCATTCAGAGAACACTGACACAAATGCTTTGATTAAAACAATACACACTTTACCTGTACCTAAAACATTTTGAATTAAAAATAGTTTTATTACAATTAATTTTAAACATTGTGTTAGGGTTACAAACTGATATATCCCTCATTATACAGTGAACACCACTAATTGTGGTTATGAATTTCATGGCCCTTACCCACATGAATAAAGGGAATTTTGAATGAAAAGTGTTGCCTTTGAGCCTCATTATTAATAGAAAACACAAAATTTTATTGGGGCTGCAGTAACAGCTGCTTCTTTGAGCATTATTTTTTGGATCATACTGAGGATAATATATTGGCTTACCAGGCTTGGCTTTGGCCTGCTATGCATGAGGTGTTGTGTAAAATTTAAGGCATGTTTGAATATTATCTGTTTATCAATGTCATCTCCTTCAAACAAGAACTGATTATATTGACTCATGAATTTCACAGAAGTAATGGTAGAAAGACAGATGGGGGCTTTTGAAAGAAACTCACTCCAGCATCTCTACTGTCATTTTTCTGTGAGAGATGCCAGTTCTGAAAAGCTGTTGAAACAACATTCTGAATTCACTGGAAAGCAGTGTTTCATTCATTAGAGTGGTAACTTGAGCCATCTTGTGGGTTTGGAAAATAAATCCATAAATGACAATCAACACTTACAATATTATTTTTAAATATCTTCCCTCAGGATGTTTCCATAATCTATTCAATATTTCCACCACTTAGCCAACTATTCCTCTTTCAAAGAATGAATGACACATACCTTAGTTTGTCACCCAGAGAAAGATGCGAATGTCTGTAAATAGTACCCATGGTGAAGATTGCCTAAGTGAATAGTTTTCTCTGTCCAAAAAGCTCAATGATGATATAGATGTATCTGTAAATCAGTGAGGGACAACACAGGTTATTAATGAAGAACTCACTTGTGTGTTTGCAGTTGTACATGGCTACATGAGATATGTCCTATCTTGTCTCTTTGGATGCAAACTAAGTCCCAAATTACCAGAATTAAGATTTCTGGCTTGTTAAATCATGGTATGGACGAAAAAAAAAATACGAGGAGGGCAAAAAACTCCCAAATAATCTTTGAGATAAAATGATCCTCAGAATAGAAGACTGATTATATATTATGAACATAATGCACATCAAAATATGCTCATACAAACATTTTTGTCAATCTAGAAGTAGTTACAATCATAGGAACATAATCCTAAAATGATCATAGTGATTCCCACTTAAGTCTCAGCACTCAGAAAGCACAGAGAGGAGGATTGCTGAAGGTTTGAGATCTACTTGGTCTATGAAGCAAATTCCTGCCCAGCCATGACTACATAAAGAGATGCCTTCTTTAAATACACACACACACACACACACACACACTTCCAAATGTTCTTTCTCTGGTCTGGTTAATTGTTCTTCATTAGTAAGATTTGACTAGTATTAAAAAAGAAGTCTATTTTAAAGAAGGTTATTGAGGAAAATGTTCTATGTTAGTATGATGGAATATTCTCCATAAGTCTGTAAAGACATTTGATCTACTGTGTAGTTTATTTTTTTCATTTGAGTAAACAGTATTAAAAACAAGGGGAAAGGTATTGAAGGCTTTCACTCTGGCTGCTGAGACAGGACCTAGTTGACTTTTATTTTTTCATGAAATTGAGAGTCCTAACATTGGGTATGCACGTGCACACACACACACACACATACACAGATACACACACACTTTCTGTTATTTTGTTTGTTTGTTTGTTTCCATGTATAGGTATGAGTGCAAGACTGTACATGCTAAAATACAAGGGCATATCATAAAACAACTTATAAAATTTGATTCTTACTATCTACCATGCGAGTCCCAGTGAACCAACTCAAGTTACCAGACTTCGTGGCAAGCATTACCTGTTGAGCCATGTTGCTAGCTGCTGGTATTCATTTTTATGTTGGTCAAGTCTGTTAGTGATATTCTTTCTCTCTCTCTCTCTCTTTCTCTCTCTCTCTCTTCCTCTGTCTCTTTCTCCTTTCTCTCTCATTCTCATGCTCTTTCCCTCTGAATTTTTAAACTTATTTTTGACTGTCCTATATATGTATACACTATATGTTCATTATTTTACTTCTCATTTCTCCTTTCCACTCACTGGTTGGTATCTGCAACATTTTCCTATTCATGTTCCCCTTCTTCCTTCACCTCATCCTTGTCCTCATTCTCCTCTTCCTCTGCCTCCTCCTCTCTATCCCCATTTCTTTTCCTCAACTCTGTCTTTCCTCTTCATCTTTTTATATGCAACCCCCTAGGTTTAATCACGGATGTTTGAGTGCACATGAATGTTGAGTAGTGAATTATGCATAACTTAATTAACAGGTACCTCCCAGAAGAAAAGTAATTTCCTTTTCACCAGCATGCATTTTCTCTCAATAGCTCTTGTACTAAAGTTGAAGCCTCAAAAGCCCCTCCCTATTCCATATTTAGAACATTCCACAAAGATTTTTATAGTTTTACCAACTTACAGTCCCATCAACAGTAAGTGTTCCCTTTTTCTCACCTCTTCACCAGCATTTGTTGTTACTTTTATTCTTTTTTTTTTTATTGGAAATTTTATTTACATTTCAGATGTTTTCCCCTTACCCCATTTTCCCCCCTCCCTCCCAGGAACTCCCTATACCTTCCCCCCTCCTCTTGCCTCTATGATGGTGTACCCCCACCCACCCTCTCCCATACCTCACCTCCCCACCCTCAAATACCCACCCCAGTGACGTCCAGCCTTCATGGGACCAAGGATCTCTTCTCCCACTTATATATAGCTCCCTTGCATATATAGCTGGAGCCATGGGTCCCTCCCTAAGCGCTCCCAGGCTGGTGGTTTAGACCCTGGGGGCTCTGGTTGGTTGGGATTGACTTTAAGACTAGCTATTTAACAGAAAGGTTTTTCTTTTAAAAAAAAAAATTAAATGACAGTATGAAATTGAATATCAAAAAATAAAATAACAAAGTGTCGGATGAAGAGTAAACAGAAATCAAACTGACAATGTCAGTCTTATAAACTGAGCTTTAGAATTTTTGGATCAAATGAAGCCAATGTTTGAAATAAAAATTTAAAAGAACGAGCCTGCTGATTTTTTGGCAGTCTTCCTCAAACCATGAGTCACATGATCATATTGAGAATTTAGACACTCTCACTCCAAAATTCAATGGCCAAAGCTACTGTATTATCAAATCCCTTGCCAGACTAGCAGCAGTTACTCTTGCTATTTGGCATGTCTGTTCTTGTTCCATGGTACCTTATGAATCTCAAAGGATCTATTTTAGCTGGGCTTTGAAGCCTAAAATCCATTGTGAGTAACACCATGGACCAGTGAATGATTTAATGTAATAGGTGAAATATGAAGGATCAAGAGAGCAGTCATGGATACAGGTAGATAGATTGGGCAAGAGTAAGTACGTGGATGCATATGTAGTACAGTGCTCTTTCTGGTAGTAAGGCTCAATGTTAAAGCACTGAAATAAAACCTCAGAAGTCTTAGCACTTAATTACATTTACCTACAGAGAAATCAGAAGGTAGAAGAAGTTAAAGGATCTCTCCATATTACTAACTCATTATCCTTGATAACAAATATCAATATTCCCTAAAAATAAGGAGTCCCAATTTCTGAAGAAGAAATAATTCATTTATTAATGTATTTGTGATGCTATTTTTAGGACTTAACCAAAATACAAAGAATAGCAAAAAGATTGCCTTCTTAAATATTAAATTAATGAAGGCAAAACAAAAAAAAGATGAAAATAATTAGGGCTTAGTAAAACTTCCAAATTTCAATGAAATGGATGTGTTCTTTGTACTGGGAAATCACTTAGCAGTGAGGAATTATTCTATTCTCCTAAGTCAATTTCTAAGGATAAACTACATGTTGAGGTCTGCCCCACACCCCAGAATAGCTGTAGCCATTTTAATCCATGTTTGCTACCTATTTCATATTGTTGATGTAATACGCCTGCCAGTCACTAACAGAGAAAAATAACTTGGCTCAGAACAAGGTCATGCTGATCACATATCCTGATATGTTCTGAATTAGGTTTGTTAATCTTAAGCAATTCCACAAAGCTTTACATAGGACCTATCAAATTAAAGATCAGTTATAACTGTTATGTCTAAAATGGCTTGAATCAGAGCCAGCCACCAGGCAGCACTTCTCTCACTTGCATATAAGCTTTCTGTGGGTTTTGTGGTTTTTTTCTTTATAAGCCTGCCTTGAGAAATATTCCTGGCCTTAGTGCAGGCCTCAAATACTAAAGGGAAGTCCTGATCAATTAGTATTAGCATATGGCTTCAATAAACCATCCCTGTCTGATGGAGTTCAATGTTTGTGTGGTTTATGAGGCAACTCATGGACCCCAACACTATGTGTGTTGCTTTAAAAAATAAATAAACAAACAAAATGACACAGAAAATATCTAGGTCTGACATTTAAGGAAACAGCATAGAAGGACTTTAGTATAGCCTAGTGGTGGTATGAAAAAGAGTGGTCCCCAATAAGCCCATACATTTGAAAGCTTGAGTGGCATTACTTGAGAAAGTTTAGGAGGTATGGCTTTGTTGGAGAAGTGTTGTTGTTGTGGAACTGGGTGTGTGTGTGTGGGGGGGGTGTCTTTGAGTATTTTGTTTGTCTATTTACATCCCAAACAATGGCCTCTCTCCTGGTTTCCCCCCTCACAAAGACCCTCCCCCATCCCCCATCACCTGTACTTCTGAGAAAATTGGACCCCCTTGGGTATTCCTCTACCTTCACCTATCAAGTCTCTGCCAGATTAGGCTCATTCTATTCCACTGAGACCAGACAGGCAACCTTGATTGTGAACAAATACCACAGTCAGGTTAAAGTTTTAGGAAGAGCCTCTGCTCCAGTTATTGGGGGACTCATATGGAGACTGAGCTGCACATCTGCTACATATGTACAGGGAGTCTCATTCCAGTCCATCTGGATTCTTTGGTTGATAGCTCAGGATCTGAGACCTCCCAGAGATCCAGGTTAATAGCCAGAAACTGGAAGCAGCTCAGCTATACCTCAACTGAAGAATAGATACAGAAAATGTGTTTCATTTACACAATGCAATACTACTCATAGATTTAAAATAAAGACATCATAAATTTTGCAGGCAAATTGAGGGAACAAGAATATATCATCCTGAGTGAGGTAACCCAGACACAAAAGGACATACAAAGTATGTAGTCACTGATAAGTGGATATTAGACAAAAAGTTCAGAATACCTATGATACAACTCACAAACTATATAAAACTTAACAAGAAGGAAAGCCCAAGTATGGATACTTCAATCCCACTTAGAAAGGTGAACAAAATAATCATGGGAGGCAGAGGGAGGGATCTAGGTAGGAGAGGGGAGGAAGAGGGTAAAGGGGTACAATATCAGGTATGGGGAAGACAGGAGAGAAGCCCAGAGAATGAGTAGAATGAATCAAAGTATACAACAGTGTGGGTTGGGGGTTTGGGGGAAACACCTACAAAGTCCCAGACACCAGGGAGGTGAGAGGCTTTCTGAACCCATTGGAGATGACCTTAGCCAAAATTACCTACCTGTGGGGTTATGCAACCTAAAAATACTACCTCCAGTAGATAGACATGGCCCTCATTTGAGACTTGGAGAAACCTGCTATCTTCAAAAATTTTTACCAGAATTCATCTTGTCTAAAGGAAATGCAGGGACAATAATGGAGCAAAGACTCAAGGAAAGGCTGTTTAGTGACCAGCTCAATTGGGATCCATCCTATGCACAGACACCAAACCTTGACACTATTATTGATATCATGTTGTGCTTGCAGACAGAAGCCTATCATGACTGTCCTCTGAGAAGCTCTACCAGCAGCTGATTCATCTATATCAGGCAAAGAAAAACATTTAAAACTAATCAGTCCCTGCACTTGGCATTGGAGGCAAGATTATCCTCAGCTATTTTGTGAGTTCAAGGCTACCCTGAGCGACAAAAGATCCTGTCTTGAAACAAGAACATAAAGCAAATGACCAGGCACTGGGTTGGTTAGGGTTTTATATTTCATTATAAAAGCTTTCCTTCCTGAAATATAGTTATAACATTAAATGAAAAACATAAGTGACACACATTCACATACCTTAATGATATCGACACTGTACTTTTCACTAGAAGTGACTTATGTTCCCTTTACAGACACAAGATGCACAAGATGAAGAAATAATATTAGAATACAATTCCCCTTTATTCTAATACTGAAAAGTCATTATCTTTATGATCTGTATAGAAAAATATTCTAAGTGTAACTTGTCTCTACAGAGCTTCTGATTTTGACAGTGAGGCCCCAGGAGAAGACTGAAAGGTAAACTAAAATGCAAGGATTTAAAATTTCTTAGGATGTAGCCCTGAGAAAAGTGGAACTTCAAAATTATTAGGACTACAGTAGACTCTTATCAAAGTTTTCCTATAACTTCACATATTCAGGCAGCACTCCCTTTGTCCAAAATGTGCAATCTTCATCACATAAAGAATTCTTGAATAATGATTTTTGAATTTTCCTTTCAGCATTTTAAAGACCCATCATCTTTCACTTTCCTCTGGCATCCATGTTTTTCTGGTAAGAAACTAGCAATATTTCATAACATGATTCTAATATGTGACTTATATCTCTTTCAAATGTATGACCTTTATAGTATTTTTTATATGGATGGATGTACATGAATGTGCAGGTATGTGTATATACATTTGTACTTCTAAATACAACCTGCTTAGTCTGCATAATGTTACTTGTTTTTATCTGTCAGTGCTGACCATTTGGTATTGAATAGCCAATTGGTTTGCTCTTCCCTGGGAAGACTATTGCTCCCTCTCAGTATTCCTTAATTGCCTATAGTTTTCTATAAAATGTAGAGAATCCTTCAGCTACATCTCCTCTGCCCAGCTCTACCCACATTAACATGCCTATAATGTCACCCTTTTTCAGCTCATGTTTAGGCAGTCATGTCTGAGAGACATTATTTTTTAGCTTTTTAAATACCTATAAGAACAAATCTCACAATAAAGTCCTTAATCCTCTGGCTCTTACAATCTTTATACCTCCTTTTCAGCAATGTTCCCTGAGCCTTTGGGTGGAAATGTTTTCTAGATATAAACTTTGAGATTGGGCTCTACTACGATGCATTCTTTGATAGGTTGTGAATTTTGGTAATAGTCTTTGCCTGTTGCAAACAAAAGTTTCCTTGATGTGGGTAGGATAAGAACTACACTTATCTGTGAATATAAAGACAATAATTAAAAATGTAGTTAGGGATTATGCTGGTTTAGCAGAGAGACAATGATAGACTCTCCTCCAAGGTCCATGACTTTATAAGCCCTGGGAAGTTGTCTAGGTTTCCAGTACCAGGTTTGATTTGCCCATTCTTGAGTGATACTTAAATTCAACTAGAGAACTGTTGGTTACCACTAGGTTGTCCATGCCACAACTTCACCCCTAGATTGTAATGCAATGTAGGACCATGCTGTGGTTCATAAGGATCATAGCTTGGTAGGACTGTTAGTTGCTTCCTTCCTTTGGAAGCTTGCATAATGTCTTCAGCTGTCATAAAATCTAGTCATTAGGGAAGAGGCTTTCAGGTGACTTTCATCTCAGGGACTTATCAAACCTGAGGATTACTTCATCGTCTTTGAATTCTCTCAGTAATTTCATTTAATTGGATCAACATCTGAGTGTGTATGTGTGCACAAACACACATGCATTAATCTACCCTGTTTGAGTTTCTTTGAGATACTTAAACCTTCAAAAATTGTGTCATTCACCAACTTGAATATTTGAAGCAAATATTTTTTATCAAATATTTCTTTTTACTTTCTAGCTTTCTGATAACATGGACATAGATATCACAACCCCATTTGTTTTAGACATTGTTTTACTCAGTGTCCACATACAGGATAATTTCATTAAACTGTCCTCACCATCAGTTTTTTTTTTTTTTGAACCTGTCTTCTTCACTCCATAGTTGTTTCTATTTCAGCTATTTTTATATTTAGTTTTATCTATTATTAATACTTTAAATTTTCTACTTGTCTTGCTTTCACAAGTACATATTTCTTGACTCATGAATTAGTTTTGAAGATCTGCATTACATTGTTTGATTGTTCTTTAGCTTCATCACTGACTCTCATTTTTATAATTCTTCATATATCAACTTGTCTCCTATTCTTCTCTAAGTACCCAGTGGCTCCCATTAGCCCAGATCTCTGTTCTTAGATTACTCAAGAGAACTGTGATTTCCCATCAGAGTTTTAGCCACACAAAACAACTGAGTCCAGATGGCCCCCATGCTGAAGGTAATAAATAGGGTCACTCATCCTGTCTGTTTTATCCCTTACAGTATACTTCATTCTTAATTTGCCAGTGGTTGAAAAGACATTAAGAACAGCTATAGACTTTATTATAACACATCAAGAAGTTATTTGGAGAGTAGGAAATGGTAAGATTTTTTATTATTATTTAAATCAGACCTGTCATGTCAGATCATAATAGCTACAGAGAAAATGTAGTATAAAAGCCTGCTTAAAATATCCTGCTAAGATATTGCAAGGTGCACGATTCCCCTGCAGTGTGATTTGTGGCTTCACACTCCTGACAACTATTATTTCAAATAAGGATCCCGAGTGATCAGATCTCAGAAAATTGGGCAGTTTTACAAATGCGATTGAAATTATAAAATAAAAAATCAGTTTAGGCAAATAAGCTGGATATATTCTAAGAATGGAAAGAAAAATAAATAATCAAGGATATATTTGGCGCTTTAATGTCAGGAAGCCCAAGACTAAAATTAGTAGAGATATAGACTGTGTGCTCAATACAACAACAACTTTCTCAAGAAATTTCTCAATAAATTTCACAGACAGAACACTAAATTTACAGTCCTGAATTTGCTTTTTGATTTCCATTTGAGGCACACACTATTCACAAAAGAATATGAAATGCAAAGACTTTAAGTTAATTTTACATGAGTTTTAGCCATTTGGTTCATAGTACTGCACCCCAAGGCTTTAGGGAAACAGAGAAGCAAAATCATCCCACAGTCATCCTTATTTTGTGAGAAAGATTAGAAAAGGGCAAAAGCACATGAAATCTGGAAAAAAAAAAAAAAGCCAGCCAGCCCCATTTTCAAGTAGAAAACTATTGGTTTGGCATCAAACCTCTATATACAAAGATGGATTATTGAAGGAGTGGATTGTGGCTGCCTTGGAAGGGGAACAGCTACCGTATATATTATATCAAGGAGTGGCAGGACACACACCCTCCATTCAGGTATACTTAAAGGATTACAGGACTTAAGTAGTACACAAACCTGCAGCATAAAGGTTAGAGGGATCTCAGTGAATCAAAAGGCAATCAGATAGTTCTCTCCTTACATCCTTAGAATATAGAAAATGTATGTTAAAAATGAAGGAGAGTATTATATTTGCAGCCAGCAGGATTATTATCCACAGAAATATTATCAATAGGTGTTAAAGTCAATTTGCTTAGGTATGCTAAGTCCTAACTGACAGCATGTGTAAAGACCTCATACTAGTGTTTTTGACTAGTAGTATTGAGTTAAAATGAGACTGCTATTATGAAACTATATATGGCAGTTGATCTTATTAGAAAGTGAAGTTCCAATGTATGAATAGATACATAGGAGAGCTACATATACAACAGAGGCAGAGAGGGACAGCCATAGCTCCAGACAAAGAAAAGCCTAGGATATTCACAGCCACTAAAATAATCAGGCAGAAAGAAAGCATCTTCACTATTTATCCAGAAGGAGCATGGCCCTAACATATCACTTCATCCTTCCAACCCCAGATGAGATAAGCATCCCAGGAGACTAACCCCACAGCACATCATAGGATACTGCTCTTGTATGTCTATTCTTCTGTGGGAAAGGACTTGGGAGACACCTAGACCTGCTGCCAAATGAGTAGGAAAAAATCTCTGAGGATAAAGGTGTTCTCAATTTAAAACAATCATGTGTAATTAGTTTAATGTAACACATAACCAATGTGCTGGCAGAATTTATGCTTTTTAGATACTCAAAAATCATTACTTGCCTTAATAAACTGTAGAGCATTCTATGTTTTTTAATTAGTGCAGCTAGAGTAGCAAGCTCAGCTCTATGGGAAATGCATTAAGAACTCTGAACAAGGAGGCCTAGTTTCAGTGATCGGATCAAAGTCAGAGCAAGAGTCTGAAGTAAATAACATAGGCCAGGGCAGAGCTGCATGTTAGGTGTTGAATGGAAGCAGTCACTGTGCTGTCTGCACATCGAAGTCAAATACTTCTTCTGGAACTTGGAAGCTGCATGACGGGCTCACCCTTTTTGGTTTCCAAGGAGCATCCGCTATGGGAACATGCTTCATTTTGTGGAGGATAAAAATACAGCATAGCTGCTGATATGACTATCACCATCAGGGAACTCTGAGATTTCTCCACTTCACCTAGAATGAAATCCAGATGTCAAGGGGTAGCTGTAATAGAGCATTCATTGCTTACACATCAACATTTCAGTGATTAAGCTCATAATTCAGTGATTGCCTTCTTTTGCTAGGTGATCATATATTTACCTGCTTAAAGGGTCTTCATTGTGGTTTACTTTGGTTAGAAGACACACCAAACAACTGAATGTAAAAAATGTCTGGGAAATGTATAGCTATTTTCCTGAAATTCAACAACCAAATTCTTTACAATATCTAGGAAATTACAGGTTGCTACAGCCGATGTGCTGTGCTGTGCTGTGCTGTATTGTCCTGTGGCAGGATACCAAATAATGCTAATTACCTGTTAAGCAGTATGACTGAATGCAAACAATGTCACCATAATGTAGGACTGGGCAGAGAAGATTCAAAAGGAAAAGAGGCTGGTTCAGCCCATCTAGACATCAGAAAGTACTGGCACAGACCATATCATCTTTCAACAGAAAACTTGTTTGTTTATCTTAATGGAATATGGTATCAATACTTCAGTTGCCATCAACAACCACATGAAACAGGTAACACAATTATACAACCAAATATACAAGGAAAAAGTTAGTTAATTTGCCTACAATCATATCACATGTGTAAGACATAATAGAAGTGGAAGTCCTACCTCAGGTATTTTCTTGCTTCAGAATATATGCAAATTATAAACTAGTTTTCCCGGTAATACCTACAGAACTTGAAGTCTAAGAGAACAAAGTGATTACAACACTTTCAGAAAGAACTGTCTTTTGATATCAAATATATGCACCAAACGAGCAATTTTTTTCAAAGTTATTTTCATTATTACCTGGGGAAAAAAGAGTCTCAGGGAAGAAAACTTTCTCAGAAAAAATGTTGGCAAAAAGCATAAACAAACTTAGTTCCTTCTCTCCTGGGAAAGAACTAACCAGGGCCATTTTGCCACCACTGAAATTCCATAATTCTATGGTTACAGATAACCTCATAATCTAGGCTCACATCTTGGTTTGAGCACAAGTACAAACTGATATTTTCAAACAGCTTTATGAAACAGCAAAGTCTAATACCTTTACTGTATCTCCTTAAGACACAAGTATTTTCAGCCTTTGATTTGGACTAAAAATTTAATGTAAACAACTACAGTATTCTACAGTTCAGACAAATAACATTGTTATAAATATAACTAAATAATTGGTGCATATTTCACCTTAATCACGATGAACACTCTATAAAATATTGTCACTACCATCATCACCAACACCACTGAATGTACATTTCATATTTTGTTCATGCCTTCATCTTTTGGTGGCTGGTTTCTACTTCTGGACTGTTATGAATTCTAATATTAACAGTGTTATACAATTATTCATTTAAAACCTTGTCTTTAATTCTTTTGTTAAATGGATAGAAACAACCTCACTGAATCCTAAACTCTTACAAAACTCTCAAACTGTTTAACATAGAGTTAAAGAGCTATGCTCATTAACATCTCTGACTAACATTACGTGATGATTCCAACTCTCTACATTGTGTGTTTATATGTATGTGTGTGTGTGTGTGTGTGTGTGTGTGTGTGTGTGTGTGTGTGTGTGTGATTATGATGGTTTATGTTGATTGTTATTTGCACAGAATCTGGAATCATCCAACATACATACTGCCAGGTACATCTGTGTAGGATGATTCAGATAAATATTACCTCTAGGCATATCAGTGAGTGATTACCTTTATTAGTTTAATTGAGGAAGGAAGGCCTATCCAAATAGTGGGCAACCTCTTTACCCGGGCTTGGATCCTGTCTGAATAAAAGATAGAAATCTAGTTAAGCATGGACATTCATCTCTCTCTCTGTTTTCTTTAGTTGCACTATTTCAGCTGCCTCAAGCTCCGGCTGACATGCTTTCCCTGCAATGACAGACTTAACCTCAACCTGAAGCCGCAACAAACCCTTCCATTCTCATGTTGCCTTTGTCAGAGTAACACAGCAATAGGAAAAGGAACTAGTATAGTCTTCATACTCTGTAGAAAGAGATGAAGCACTATGGCCACTGATTTCTTTTTGTTTGCTTGTTTGTTTGCTGTTTTGTCTTTTTTTTTTTTTTTAGAAGATAATTTAGCATGTGACTCTGCATAATTTCAAATTCTCTATATACCCCAGGCTGGCTCTCATCTCACAAATTTTCTGCCTAGCCTCCTGAGTGCTGGATCTCAAGTATACTACCACTCCACATCATTGCCAACTTTTAATTGGGTTATTTCACAGTTTAATACTAAATTGCAAAAGTTCCTTATGTATTCTGGATGTTCCTTTGGATAGAATGTCAGTTGTATGTTGACAGTGCCAGACATGATATTGACATTAAGTAGATTCTCCTATCAATGATTCCATTAGTACATCAATCAATTTTTGCATGGTGAAACAGAAATGTCCATGTGATAAAGGGCTTTTTGAAACTGCTGGGGTAGCTAGTGTCCATGTTAAGTGGTAGCAGAACAAGCTGCAGCTCCTGCCTGGCTTTTTGTACAGGCTGTGTATGTATGTGAGTGTGAGTGTGTGTGTCTGTGTGTGTGTGTGTGTGTGATAGAGAGGGGGGATGGAGGGTTTTTATTGTATTAAGGTTTATTTCTTTAAAAAACACCTCCATGTGTATGAGTTTCTCTTTTTTAAAAATTGTTTCTTTAAGAACCACTCTCAATCCCCAGAAATTACATTAAAATTCAAAATAATTTCCAGTAGTGAGGCTAGAAGCTGACATTTGGTGATTAATGAGAAGCTCTGAAAGGGCAATTTTAGAAAAAGAGGGGTCAGTGGGAATGTTGCAAAATCTTCAAACACAGATTGGACAAGGGAAAGCATAGAGGGGTAGTGACTTTGAGAGGATAAATGGTATGCCTCTGGTTACACATTCCAGAGCAGGACAGAACAGCACTGGCTACCCATTCAGGTTAAGCAGCCTGGACAGCACAGATGACTGCTGGGGGGAGGGGGTGGAGGCAGCATCATAGGGTGTTTGGTGGGGGAAGCAGGTTAGCAGCATGTGCATTGGAGATTGATGTTGATCCTCTTCACTGCCAAGTGAAATGCCAATAATGCTTGTGTAGCATTTTGTGAGGCAATGGGAGTATTGATTCCTGAGTGATAATAAAGAATGGAGCCATGCTCTTAGGTATAAAAATATTGGCAACTGTTACAAAGAATTGACTCACAGGGGTCTGAGTGCTGGCCTTTCTTAATACAAATAATTCAGGCTTCAGAACGATTTCAGGAGCAGCCAGGCATGGCTTACAAGCAGAGATTGTACTATCAATGTGCTGTAGCTTTATTGGTCTCATAGTATATTGGCCTGTTGGACTGAGTGTGGCCGGAGCTAATATATTCCTGAGGGTTGCTGATAATGAGAAAAGATTATTAAAGATTAAAGAAAAAGAAACCCCTGCTCCAGTTGTTGGGGCACCCAAATGAAAACAGACCTGCATATCTGCTACATATGTGTGTAGAGGGAGGTATAGATTCACCCTGTATATGCTCCAGGGATCCAGGTTAGTTAACTGTCAGTCTTCCTGTGGAGTTCCTATTCCCTCTATGGCCCTTGATCCCTCCCCTAACTCTTCCAGAAGACTCCCCAAGTTCCATCCATTATTTGCTGTAGGCATCTGTGTCTGTTTCAATCAGCTGTGGGGTGGGGCATCTCATAGGACATTTATGATATGCTCCTGTTATGCCTGTCCTTTTGGGTCTAGGTTAGCTCACTTAGGATATTTTCTTGTTCCATCTATTTTTTTTTTTATTGGCTCTAGCTGTATATGTAGTAGAGGATGGCCTTTCCAGGCATTGGTGGAAGACCAGGTCCTTGGTCCCTTGAAGGCTGGATGCCCTAATGTGGGGGAATTCAAGGGCAGGGAGGGGGGAGTGAGTGGATGGGTGGGACACACCCTCATAGTAGCAGGAGGGGGAACAAGATAAGGGGTTTCTGTTGAGAGGAATGGGGAAAGGGGATAACATCTGAAATGTAAATAAATAAAATATCCAATAAAAAATAAATAAAAAATAAAATAAGATAAAATAAAATAAATGAAGAGTGAAAAGACTGTACTTACAGAGACTGATCCTGTAGGGTATATACAGTCACCATTGCCCAGCGTCTTGCTTTTATACCTGGTTCCAGATTGCATTAATGCTTTTCCCTCTGCATATGACTTAAAACATGACAATCAAACTGTCCAGTCCCAAATGAAGAATGTGATTTTGAGAAGACAGAGTTATCTTCTATATCAGTAATAAGAGAAATATTTTTTTATATATCTCTTAGCCCAATTTGACTACAGACCTTTCTTCTTAAAGTTGACTATATTCAAAATAATAGACAACTTTAATGTTACTTCAAACAAAACAACAAACTGCCATTCAACCCCACCTCTTTTACTATATATTATATAAATACTTCCAACATGGTGTGAGTCCATACTCTGAGTAAAGAAAACAAAACAAAACAAAACCAAAGAATATAAAACAATGTTCCCCCCTATGTAAACATTTTAATCCAATTCTGATAAGCATTTCCCAGCTTCCTTCAATCTTCAGCCCTAGACAACACTATCTGACTACTATGAATCTAGTTGTTCACCTTCCACATATGAGGTCTTTGTCCAAATCCTCTTTGTTTTGTTTCATGTAGTATGTTCTAGCTTTAGCTTTGCTGCTGTAAACGGCAGAATTTGCTAGCATAGAAGGGCAACTACAGTTCACACAAATAACTTATACTTTCTTTTTGCGTACTCACAGAAATACTTTTATTTTTTTAATTCAATATTTTATTTATTTACATTTCAGATGCTATCCCCCTTCCCCATCCCTCCCATTGATCCCCTAACCCATCTCTCCTCCTCCTTTTTTGCTTTTAAACTGTTTAAATTACATGCAAGTATTAAGGTGAGTTCTAGGTTGAGGAACTAGCAAATAGTCAAGGAGCAAGCAAGAAAATAAACCCAGATAGTCGAAGAACATGCATGACAATAAACAGAGTCCTGTGATCACTATTTCTAAGGGCTTATACTTTTAATGAAGAACTAATAAAGAGACATTTGAATCATCTCCCTTAAGAATAGGTATTAAAGAATTATTATGTAAGTATGTAATATAAATAATGGGTATAAAATAAAGTATTAAGGAAGCTAGAACAACCAAACATAGCAACTTAACCATTAAACAATATATATTCATGAATTATCAATATGTCCTATAAATACATTCAAATGTTGTCAGTTATATAACCTTTATTAACACTTCCTATATCCTAATAAATATGATAGAATTGGATGGAAGATGGTACAAAAAAGCAATTTTAAAAGTCTGTACTCATATTCATATTAGTTAACATAAATAATTAATGAGTTGCATTGCTTATCAGAAACAAATGACTTTCCAATTACAACTCAAGGAAAAAGAAAATCTGCCAATTATCTACTTGTGCTGAGACATCAGCAGGAATCATACAATTAGATGTTTACTGATTCTTTGATTGGTTCCGTAGGTAGTAGATGAAAAAAAATGCACATTGTATATAATTAAAAACAGTTTCCTCTTGTTCTTTGATAAGGCAGCTGTGTTATTTTATTAATTTATCTAAAAACATTTACTGACCATCTGTTCTTGGCAACACACTTGCTAGGCATAGAAAGATGATAAAAATGAATGAAAATGGTCCCTACCCCCTGGGAGCTCAAAATCGAAAGGAAAAACAGACATGTAAGCATTAAGGTTGAAATATCTTGTTGCTAAAATAGAGATATGCAGAAAGGAAATGGTGACATAAAGAAGTTATCAGTATCAATTATGGAGAGGAAAGGTATACAGACAAGAGATTTGGACCGTAGATAATTTGTAATCATAATCAACTACCTAAAAGGAACTGATCCTGGTAGACTTTTACAGTCAAGGAGTTGTGATTACACAGGGTAGTAAGCAAGCATAACACATCTGTTTGGCTGCAAATTATGTAACAAACAACAGAAGAATGGATATTAAAGATGGGTATATATGCATCATGGAAACATTTTTTTTCATATTAAAGAATGAAGGTATGACTTTACAGGAGTAAAACTCTAAATGATTACATTAATGAATTAATCCAATGACAGAAACATAACAGTCTGTTTTCTCTCATTTTTAGTTCCTAGATTTTATACAGGTATATAAAATCATATATATGTATACATACATACACACACATACACACACAAACACACACACACAAACACACACACACAAACACACACACACAAACACACACACACACACACACACACACACACACACACACACACATATATATATATAATATATATATATATATATATAAAATTATAAATAAAAGGGTCTAGAGGAAGAAAGGTACCAGTAGGAGAGGAAATATGGAACGTTACGAGCAGAGAGAGGATTTTGACAGGGAATATACTCAACTTAAATTCTCTATATCTACAGACAGAAGTTCAACTTTTTAAAAAATAATTTGAAAGAGAAAGAGAGCACTTTGTGTGACTAAATAAATTTCCTCACAAATTCCATAAAGTTATTAAAGTCAAATCCAAGTGCCATGGGTGGGCTACTTTCATAGGAACTGTTGGCCAGGAATGTCTCTGAACCTTCATCAAATAATATAGGCTCTTATTTGCTATTGCCTCTGCTGCAGGTTGGCCATCAGATCTAGATGGTAGAACTTTAATAATGAAGATATTACATGCTTTAGATGTAGGGTATGAGGAAATCAGATTACAACAGAGATGAAAATTTCCACCTCTTCAGTTTGCTTTTGTGGTGCCAGAAATTGCTATACAGGCTTATGGAGGAGAGTCATTACTTAGTTGTGGATTCTGAGTATGTTTTAAAAACCTATTAGAAAATATATATACTTGCTGCTGAATTAATGTAGCTGGTACAAAGTTAGATTTAAGTCCTGCCCCACAGTCGAAATTCAGAGCCGACACTAAATCTGATCAGAAGTCTGTGGCTTGGCAGTTCCATGATATGAGGAGGGAAGCCATTGCAGCTATTTTTTCAAATGGACATGATGTGTCTAGTTGTCCCTAAATATTTATATCCATGCCCGTAGTGAATTAATACTGTAGATGTTGATGAAAGAAGCTTCTTTTTACAACTAGTAATGGTTTCTGAAGACAACCACAACTAGCCAAACAACCAAAAATTATTGACTATGAAATGCTCAATCTGAAATGGTGTGTGTGTGTGTGACAGAGAGGGGGGAGGGAGGGTGACAGAGAATGAGAGACAGAGAGAAACAGAGAGAGAGAGAAAATAGGGAGAGAAATGGAGAGAGGGAGACAGAGACTGAGAGACAGAGAGAGACAGACCCTGAGAGACAGAGAGAGACAGAGAAACAGAGAGAGAGAGAGAGAGAGAAGAGAGGAGAGAGAGAGATCCTCAAGGTTCTAGGAACACTGAAGATTGGATAAAAAAGAATGTGAGAGCTGGAAGATGAGACAAAGTATTGTGGAATTTTATTCTCAAAGCATGACTTAGCCAATGCTTTCTTGAACTCTTACCAGGCATGACTGCTTGCACAAGACCTATAGAACATAGTCCATCAACATTCAATCATTCATTCAAGGGATCTTGAAGACCTAGTAGCTAATGTTTTTTGAGGAACAGAGAATCATTTTCAATAGTGTAACCATTGGTAAATTTACAGTCTTTGATCCTGTAAATTACCACGTATATGTGCTTCTATAAATAATATTTTTTTAAATTGAATGTCTTTACTTATTCCCTTTACAACCCATCATCAGCCCTTGTTTTCCTCACAGTACCCCTGACACAAGTCTTTCCCTCATTTTCCCAACTCAAAGAAAAGAAGTCCCTTTCTGGGTGGGGCTATACATCAAGTTGCTTTAGGACTAGGCACATTCTCTCCCATTGAGGCCAAAAAAGGCTGTCTATTTGAGAGACACAAAATCTCCAGGTAGACAGGCAGGCAGACAACAGGCTCAAGGAAAGACCCTGTTGTTTGGGGGACCCACATGAACACTTACAAATTCACCAGGTACACACACACACACACACACACACACACACATGCACACACACACACACACACACACACACACACATGAAAGTAGAGGGGAATTATCAGGTGGAGTGGGAGGAAGATCTGACAGAGTAATGGGAGTGCATATGCTCAAAGCTTATTCTCTTTCTCTCTCTCTCTCTCTGTCTCTGTCTCTCTGTCTCTCTGTCTCTCTGTCTCTCTCTCTGTCTCTCTCTCTCTCTCTCTCTCTCTGTCTCTCTCTCTCTCCGCTCTGTGTGTGTTTGTGTGTGATATTATATTAAAATCAATTGTTATATATAATCCATTTGTGCTAATGAGAAATTTTAAAAGAAGAAACAGGCTGACAATAGAGTATGACGAAAGGGTCAAAAAAGAAACTGGCTGACAAAACATGCATTCACATTCACTCAGTTGTTAGGAGGAGCTCATCCACTTATTCTCTACATAATGGGAAGCTGGTCCACTTTGTGTACACGAAGCAAAGCTCATTCATATGGTTTCTAGATAAAGCAGAGATCATGCACTTGGTCTCTGAAAAAATGAGAGCTCCTCCATTTAAACTTTAGACAAAACTACCTCACTCACTATGTCTCTAGACAGAGGAGTGCCTTAACACTTATAATCAAGACATGTGGAACCCAACCAACTCAGTCTCTAAAAGGATACTCAATCCATTCAGTCTCTATTGACAGAGAAGAGCTTATGTACACAACCTAGACAAATGGGAGTCTATTATTTACTCTCTCTCTCTCTCTTCTCTCTCTCTCTCTCTCTCTCTCTCTCCATGAATGAGAACCCAGTTGAGTTAGTCTTTGGATAAAGGTACCAACCATACCTTGGAATAGACTGAACTGATCGATCCCAAGAAAGAGAAAATCTTTAGTAGCAATAGTAGTAGAAATTTTATAATAAGAGTACAGTTTTCTAAGTCAAGTTTTTCTCATGATCAAGTCAATATTTCAATATTTGAAGGTAGTCTGATGAAACTGCAACTGTCCTCTTAGGAAACACTGATGATGTGAATTACCACAGGATAATGGGACTAAAGATGATCAAAGGAGGAAAGGGATGGCACAATTGATTGGTATATGGTGGTAATTTCTACATAAAAGGATATAAAGCTAGAAATATTGATTTTATTAAATAACTCTTTCAAGAACCAAGCAGATTATATTTTTAATTCAGGAAGAATTGATTTGGGGGAGGAAGACGTAATAAGAAAAGTTTTCAAATTATGATCTTGAAATTCCTAAGAGAGATGAAGGGAAATATGGCTTAGAATTTGAAAATGTCTTGCTCTTTTTAGTTTCCATCTCATTTAACACAATTTAAACCCGTAACAATTCCTCCTCTATAACTGAGGTAAAGAAACAGAAAAATAATGTTGCTACATATATCTTAAATGGAACAAGAAAAATCCTCAGGGGTTAATCAAATCTGAAAACCTATTTCTAGCTTGGGAATGTGATTTTAATTTATAATACTCATTCGGCCTATAAAACACAAGTTGTGACACTTTGACTAGACCTTTTGGAAAGTTTTTCATCCAGAGAAAAATGAGACATGAAATTCTCTGGGGAAGTCTTGCATCTCAGAGTCTATGAGACTTCAGAATTGTGTCTCGAACAGTAATCTCTAAAACTCAGTAACTATCATGTAAGCTCCTCGAGGGAATGTCATAAAAAAACAGAAAATAACAATGTCCCAGCATTTAATATCAAAGAGTAATTGATAATGGATCATGAAAATGTATAGATAGAAAAACTGGAACAATATAAGAAAGAATTAAATAATTTTGAATTAAACTACAATGAAAACATTGTCATTGAAACAACCTCCATAGATATCTCAGAATAAATTATATTACAAATTGTGAAATGCATACTTATTTTGTTTATGCTTGCCTGTATATGTCAGCACAACCTCAGGAATTTTAAAAAATATATTATTTTAAAATATATTAATTCTTTGAAAATTTCATACAGTTTTAATAACTTTTTACCCAACTCCCCCTTAACTATTTTCAGATTTCTCTATTCCTTCTCTCCAAACATCATGTACTCATTTTTTTTTTATAATCCACTGATACCAATTTGCACTGTACATGAGCAGCTAGTTGTGTGCCATCCAATAGACCATGGATAAACTGCTAGGAATCACCTTTAAATAAAGCTTGTTTGTTTTTTGTTTGTTTGTTTGTTTGTTTGATTGATTTTTTTTCCACAAATAAGTAGATAACTAACTGCCCATAGTTCCTCAGTTGAAGGTGAGTACAAATGAACAGCTTCTCACTCTATGCAACAATATTGACTGGTGTGATTTTATGTTGGCCTTGTGCAGCTACTATGAGCAACTACAGCTGCTATGATTTTACTAGGGAAGTAGTCCTGTCATATAAAAGAGACACTGCTTCACTCTTGTTCTTTTCATGTTCCTCAATTGTTCTTGAGCCTTGAGGAAAAGGTAGTACAGACATCCCATTTGTGAATTTAAAAAAATATCATGTATTCTCTAAACCTGGACCAATTTTAACTTTGTGCATTAACTACTATTCAGAAAAAAAATTCTATGATGAAGTCTGAGAGCTTCATTAACCTAAGGTTAGAAGAATATAAATTTAGAGAACAGTTTGATACTATATCTATTATTATTATATTATTATTATTATTATTACTATCATTAACAACAACAACAACATAGGTTCACTACTGGGATCTGTGTGCTCCCCAGCCATGGGTTCTTTGCCATATATGCAGTACCAGCTATATGTTTTCTACTGTGGAGTAGGGCATAAATTTGAACAGAAAGAAGTTTGCTACTGTAGTAGTTTGAATTGGTTTGGCCCCCATGGACTCAAGTGTTTGAATGCTTGGCTCACAGGGAGTGACACTATTAGGAGAAGTATCCTTGTTGGAATAGGTATGACCGTGTTGAAGTAAGTATGCCACTTGGGGTGGAGTGGTTAAGGTTCTTTGTGCTCAAGCTCTGCCCAATGTGAAAAAGACAGTCTCTCCTGGTTGCCTTCAGATCAAGATTCTCAGCTCCTTCTCCAGCACCATATATGCCTGGATGCTGCCATGCTTCCTGCCCTGATGATAATGAACTGAACCTCTGAAACTATAAACCAGCCCCATTTAAATGTTGCCCTTATAAAAGTTGCCTTGATCATGGTGTCTCTTCTCACAAATGGAAACACATACTAAGACAGAACTTGTACCTGAGATATTGCTATGATAGGTAGGCATGACCATGCATTTGTTTGAAGGATTGTGTATTTGGGTACTGTGGAAATCAATAGAATGCTTTAAGTTGGGACTTAATGGGTGATCATAGTAGGAATATGGTAGGCAGTGGTCCTGAGTGTGGAAGCCTGGCTCTAGAGGTTTCAGAGGAAAAACTTTTAGTGTATGTCCTAGAGACTGTTATTGTGATATTTTGTGAAGAATGTGGCTGCATTTTGACCTTGTCTGAAGAGTCTGCCTGAGGATAAGGTGAAGAGGTTCAGATTAATGGCATTGACAAAGGAGGTCTCAAAACAGCTCAGTTTAGACTCATTCGGATGTGGTTGTACCAGCTTGCAATCCCACCAGCATGGAGGAGAGTTTCTCTTTCTCTACATCCTAACCAGCATCTGCTGTCATTTGAGGTTTTGATCTTAGCCATTCTGACTGATATAAGAAAATACCTTGCTGAGTGAGGTAACCCAGTCACAAAAGAACACACATGATACATACTCACTAGTAAGTAGATATTAGGAAAAAAGCTAGGAATGCTCACAAAACAACTTACAGATCACATAAAGCTCAAGAAGAAAGAAGACCAAAGTGTGGATGCTTCAGTTCTATTTTGAAGGGGGAAAATAATCATGGGAGGTAGAGGCAGGGAAAGAGTTTGCCAAGAGAGAGGAGGGGAAGAGGAAAAAATGGGGGGCAGGATCAGGTGTAGGAGGAGACAGGGAGATGTGCAGAGGGTCAGGAAATTGAACAGAGATGTGTAGCAATGGGGTATGGGCAACTTGGGGTAGCCACCAGGAAGTCCCAGATGCCAGGAAAGCAAGAGGCTCGCATGACCCAACAGGGATGAAATTAGCTGAAATACCCAACAAAAGGGAGAGAGAACCTCTAAAGACCATATCCAGAGGCTAAGCACAGCTCCTGGTTGAGGGATGTGGCCACTACCTTTCTCAAAAATTTTAACCCAGAATTGTTCCTATCTAAAAGAAATACAGGAACAAAGAATAGAGCAGAGACTGAAGAAAAGGACATCCAGAGACTGCCCCACCTGGTGATTCATCTCATATGGAGCCACCAAACCCAGACACTACTGCTGAATCCCAGAAGTGCTTGGTGACAGGGGCTGTCTCCTAAGAGGCTCTGCCAGAGCCTTACCAATACAGATGGGGATCCTTGCAGTCAACCATTCAACTGAGCACAGGGACTCCAAAGGAAGAGTTAGGGAAAGGACTGATGAAGCTGAAAGGGTTTGCAACCTCATAGGAAGAACAAAGTATCAACCAACTAGACCCCACAGAGCTCCCAGGGACTAAACCACCAATCAAAGAATATACATGGAGACACCCATGGCTCCAGCTGCATATGTAGTAGAGAATGGCCTTATCTGGCATCAATGGGAGGGAAGAGCCTTGGTCCTGTGAAGGCTCAATGCCCCAGCATAGTGGGTAGGTGGATGGATGAGCCCTCTCATAGAAGCAGATGGAGGGAGGATGGGATAGAGGGTTTGCGGAGGGGAAAATGGAAAGAGGGATAATATTTGAAATGTAAATAAATAAAATAAACAATAAAAAAATTTAAAAAGGAGTTAAGCTTTGACACCATGCAGAGGCTAATGGTGAAGCCCAGGTGCAACAGAAGACCTCAGCATATTAGAGAGGCTAGTACAAAGGGATGTCCACTAAGAGTACCAGCAGCAGTGGAGTAGAGTCAACCAAATCAGAGAAGGCTACAGAGAGAAGAACTGGAGAAGTGACCCAAGCCCATTTGAGAAGCCTAGACAATTGTGTGTGTATCACAGACATTGAAACAAAAAGCTGTAAAGTTGAAGTTCCCTTGGAGACCCCAGATGCCAGATCCCTGGGATTCCTGCCAAAGAAATCTACTAACAGGGAGTGGAAACAGTCTAAAAGAAATGTTTGCTGGAGTAGGCAAAGCTAAAAGGAGTTGGATATCAGACCTAAAGATGAAGAGATTGAAGTTTGCCCAGCTGGGTTTTGCTCTTGATTAATCCAGTATTTCCTCACTATTACATTTTTGGAATGGTAATGTTAATCCTATGACATTGGAAGTATGTTATTTGGTTTTCAATTTTATAGGGGATTACAGTTAGGTTGTTGGGGACTGGGAATGAGTTCACAATCCACTCAGATACTGATCTTAGTCAGACAGGGTCAATTTATTAAAGGCACACCCTAAGACTGATCAATCAGGGACACAGATCAGACTTGGAAGTTGACTGTGACCTAGAGACAAGAACACATAGGACATTTAAAGCCTGAGATTGACAAACATCTCTGCCAATTATCCCACCAATCAGGACATAGGTTAAGGAGACTTTCTTAGGAAGGTATCTTGCTTATACATTTATCCCATTCCCATTGATTGGGTTATTCAACTGTGGCAGAGGTCTTGTCTTCTCTAACACTTATGCCTTAGCTTGCCAGCCAGGATGTCAGTTACTCATGTACATGACTCTTTCTGCCAAGTAGGATGTCAAATCCTAGGAACATAAGCTTTATTCAACTCATACTCAAAATGGAAGTCTTATTCCAAGTAGTTTCTTATATTGGTACAGATGTCTCTCTAATGTTGGGGACTGTTCTAGGGGCTGTTTATAAAAGCAAATACAATAAAAGCTTATACACAGATGAAAGAAGTGCTGCTGGGTGGCTGGTTCCCTTTGAAGCTTATTGAGAGTAACTATACAAAGCAGTTCTACTGACTTATATCATAATTGGTTTCGAATGGCACAGAATATAACAGGTTATATAACCAACTTGGGCTTGAGAAAGTGTCCCAGTAGCAGCACAAACAGCATATCAGAAAATTTCCTTACACTACTAGTAATAGTACAAAATGGCAGGCTAGCCAGGTAACAGTTATCTAGCCCTCAACATTCCATTTAGGCCTTACCATGTTACTTAGTCCTTATTCCATATAGGACTTAATATTTGACCTAGTCCTTAACAAAGTGATTGGATGAACATTTAAAGAAACTTTGAACTTTTGACTTTTAAAATTTTTGAGACTGTTATAGACTATGGGGACTTTTGAGGTTGGAGTAAATATATTTTAATTATGCTATAGCTAGGTATGACCCCTAAAGTCTAATGTGTTTGAGGAAGCCTATGGGCACCAGAGAGTGGCATGTAGTAGTTTGAATAGGTTTGCCCCCATAAAATCATGTGTTTGAATGCTTGGACCACAGGGAGTGACACTGTTAGAGGCATGTACTTGTTAGAATAGGTGTGGCATTGTATGAGGAAATCTGTCACTTTTGAGAGGGTTTTGAGGCTCTTAGTCTTCAAGCTCTTCCCAATGTGGAATGTATATTCTCTCCTATTTCTCCAGCACAATGTCTGCCTGGATGTTGCGATGCTTTCTTCCATTATGATAATTGACTGAACCTCTGAAACTGTAAGCCAGCCCCAATTAAATGTTGTCCCTTATGAGAAATGCCTTGGTCATGGTTTCTCTTCACAGTATGGAAAATCAACAGTTACCCTAAAACAGTTACCCTATAACATTTTGTGTCACTTTTTTATACATGGGCATATCTTATACTACTGGTTATGCAGTCTGCAGTGTTAAACCTGGATAAAATTGTTAATATGTGTTTGCCACCATTTAGTATAGCACTTCCTATGTTATAAAAACTGGTCACTAGGAAGGAAGCTTACTTATCAGTAGCAACATGATTTCTCTATGTCCTGTGGCCAATGTGTGTTGTCTTCTGAAATAGGACCTTAACATCAAGTTGTCATGGGCAACCAAGAGCAATAGCAGTATTCTTTATTATTTTATGGTCTCTGAGACACCTCTGTCCAATAATGTAAGAGAAGGCATAATCCCTTACCTGCCACTCCATTATGTATTTGGGATCATGTGCTTTCGCTTTCTTGGGGGATTATATTATCCTGTGTAGGGAAATTCCAATTTGTACTCTCTCTCTCTCTCTCTCTCTCTCTCTCTCTCTCTCTCTCTCTCTCTCTCTCTCTCTCTCTCTCTTGTGTGTGTGTGTGTGTGTGTGTGTGTGTGTGAAGGGGTTCTGTTCAAAAATCTAAACCTGGTTATTTTTAGTGATCCCTACTCCAATACCCTCTTCTGCTTTACCTTTCCTTGACTCTTTCCACTTGAATTACTCTCCTCATTGCTTTTCCAGTCCCCTTGGCACCTGTGTTCTATGACACATCCTCCCTTAAGAGTTTTCTTTCCCCTTATGACAAATAGTTTCTTTCTGTTTTCCTTTTATTTTAAGATTTACATATGAGTGATGACATATGATCTTTGTTTTCCTGTGACTGGATTACCACACCAAATGTGATTTTTTCATCCCTAAGCATTAAATTGTCAACTTCCTAATTTCATTTTTCTTTTTCAATTTTCAATTTACCAGAATAAAATTACACTGTATATTGTGCTAGTCAGTTTTTTCTCAAGTTGACACAAGATAGAATAATTTTAGAAAAGGGATTCTAGTTGAGAAAATGTTCCCATTAAATTGTTCTGTAGACAAGCCTGTGGTGAGCTTTCTTGGTTGATGATAGATGTAGCTCATTGTGAGCAGTGCTACCCCTTGGCTAATAGTACTGCATATAAGAGAGTAGGCTGAGCAGACCATTAATAGCATGCCTATATGCAGCACTTCTTTTGTCTCTTCATCAGCTCCTGCCTCCACATTCCTGTTCTGTTTGTATTCCTGTCCATATATCTCACAATGATGGACTATGCTGAAATATATGTAAATTGAGATGAATTATTTCCTCCCTGAGTTTGCTTTTGGTTGTATTATTTTATCACAGCATTTGAAAACCTAGCTAAGGCACATATAGGAACCATATTTTCATTATCTATTCATCAGCTGATGAATATCTAAGCTTTTCCATGTCCTAGGTATTTTAACCATAGCAGTCATGAACTTGTAAGAGTGGTTGTCTCTGCAGAAGAAAATATAGTCTTTGGAGAATACACCTATGAGTAGTGAAGCTGGGTCATATTCTAGATCTATTTCTAATTTTCTGAATAACTACCTCATTGATTACAATGGTTGAATCAGTTTGAACTCCCACCAGCAATAAAGAAATGTTCCCTGTTCATTAAATCCTCACCAGCATTAGTTGGCTGTTTTTTTCCCTTTCTTAATATTATGAATTCTGACTGGGAAAATATTAAATAAATCTCAAAACAGTAGTGATTTACCTTTTTCTTCCAGATACTGATGGTCCACACTTTCTATAATATTTCTTAGCCATTTGTGTTCCTTCTGAGAATTCTCTATTAACTTCCATATCGCACTTTTTATCATATTGTTTTCTTGTTCTTTTATTTTTTATTTTTTTTTTATTCCTTGTGTATTCTAGATAGCATTACTCTGTAAGATAGATAACTGGCAAAGTTCTTTTCAGTTTCTGTATGCTAACTCTTCAGTCAATTCAGTTTTCTTTGTAATATAGATTTTCATTTCCATAAAGTCATACTTGTTGATGTCTTGGCTCTTATTTCCAAGGAAATCATGATCCCATCAGAATGTCCTTACATGGACCTATATCCTGAAGCATATTCCATATGTTTCTTCTAGAAGTTTCAGAGTTTTGTATTTACAGCAGGGATCTCAATCTATTTGTAATTGATTTGAATGCTAAGAGAGAGTGAAGGATCAAGCTTCATCCTTCTATATGGGGACACCAATTTTCCCAACACCATTTATTATTTTTCTCCAATATATGTTTTGGCATCTTGTCAAAAGTCAGGTAGCTGCATGTGTGTATATTTATTTCTGGGTCCTCACTATATTATATTAATTAGTCTATCTGGTTTTACGCCAGTATTATGCTGTTTTACTATCATGATTCTGTCATATAACTTGAAATAAGATATGGCATCTCTAGTAGAATTAGGGCTATTCAGGACATTCTGTGCTTTCACATGAACTTTAAGAGGTTTTGTTGTTGTTGTTGTTGTTGTTGCTGCTGCTGTTGTTTTATTTTGTTTTATATTTCTGTGAATAATGTCACTGGAATTTTGATGGAGACTACCTTGAATCTGTAGATTTCTTTTGGTTCAATGGGTATTCTACTACTAATGCACATGTATTGGTAACTTCTCTTGTCTTCTCTAATTATTTATTTCTTAATTGGTTTCAAGTTTTTATTGGATAGTTGTACATTCCTGAGGGGCTCCAGGGACTTGACCTGATTGGAACATTGAGAAAATAACCAAATTTTAAAAAAAGGACAAATACAAATACATGGACACAGTAAAACATGGATCAGATTATCTTCATCGCCAGTCTTTCAGGGTTTTTTTCATGAAAGTAATTCAATTCTCTCAAAAAAACCTTTTCTGCATCAATTGAAATTTTCTTTTGATCCATTTGTGTGGTGAATTACATCTATTTATTTAGGTATGTTGAAACATCCTGCATCTCTAAAATCAAACCATCTCTTGATCACAGTGAATGATCTTTTGAATGTGATTTTGATTGACTACAACTTGCAAGTAATCTATTAAGAAATTTCTTATGCCAGAGTGATTGGCCTATAATTTTATTTTTGTTGGATTTTTATGTGATTTGGGTATCTTGGTAATGTTGAATTCATGTAAAGGATTTGGGAGAGCTCCTATATTTTATATTTTACAGAATAATTTGAATAGTATTGATGTTAGTTTTCTTTGAATACCTGGAGAATTCTGCACTTAATCCATGAGTCCCCAAGATTTTATTGAGAAAATTTTAATTGCTCTTTTTATACTATTATATGTTATAGATCTCTGAAATTTATTTATATCATCTTGGTTAAGTTTGGTAGGCCATGTACATCTACAAATTCGCTTGTTTTTTTAATTTTCTAATTTAGTTGAACACAAAAATTTAAAGTATGTTGTCACACTCTCTGAATTTCGTGTATTTGTTGTAATGCCTCCATTTTAACCTCTAATTTTATTATTTTTGATCTCCTTTCATTCTGTTAATTCGATTAAGGTTTGAAAGTTTATTTTCAATGAACCAACTCTGATTGATTTCTTTTTCATTTCTACTTCATTCGTTTCACCCCTAATCTATTTGCTTCTATCCACAACTTCTTTGAAGATTGATTTGCTCTTGTTTTACTAATGTCACTAATAATTAAGTTGATCAAAAGAACTAACCCCTGAAAATTTAGCTATAAAAAACCAAAAATGCACAATATGAATAAGGAGAATTTGTGCAGAGAATGTTTGATAATAATCATTCCAATTTTGCTTATCAATATTACAAATATCATGTCCATATGTATAAGAAAATAATAGCAATAATATGGAATAGATGTTAGAAAAATTCTAGCAAAGTATGTATATACTCAGAATGACTCAAGACCAAAAGAAAAGCAGGCAAACAATAAATACATCAAAAAAAATTGAATTGGATGGGGTCAATATCTATCATTGACAACATATGTAGGAGAAGGCTTTAAGGTTTTTGGTTTGCTTGCTTGTTTTAGTTGCTTTGTGCTGATAGTACAAACAATATCCCCAAGCACATATCAACTTCTCAGTGCAGCACTGGAATGTGAGTTAAAATTGAGACTATATACTCTCCAGAGTTTTACTAAATAAAAACTATTTTTGTTCCATGAAGATTGTGGCAATTTTGGATCCTCAGTCGGAAGATTTGACAGTCCCTATTTCCCAATAGCATCTTTGACAAAGGCAACATCAAACTTTTTGATATTTTTTTCCAATGTGACAGATGAGAATTTTTCTTGGCATGTTTTGTAATTTGTGATTGCCTTATTACAAATGTGGTGAAGTAGTTATTAATAATTTTAGGGACCATTTGCATTGTTTTTATGTTAGACTTTTAAATGTTAAGGGAAAATTTAAACTACTTTTATCAGTTTCTTCTAAACAATCCTCAATATAAACTCATACAACTTTAGAAGAAGCTTCACATTGAGAATAGCTGTGGAGAAGATTCTCAAATACCTGGTACTAAGTCAAATTGCTGCCTGTTGTCCAGGAGGCTGTAGTCAGTCTGAAAAGGAAGGCATCCTGAAGACTCTGCTTTGCATATGCAGTGGTAGATGTAAAGTTCAAAAGAATAAAAAAGTCTATCCCATATACAGACACCAAACACAGACACTATGGCAGATGTCAAGAAGTGCTTGTGGAAAGGTGCTTGATATAGCTGTCTCCTAAGAGGTTCTGCCAGAACCTGTCAAATACAGAGGCAGATGCTCACAACCAACCATTGAACTAAGGGGATCCCCAATGGAGGAGTTAGGGGAAGAACTGAAGAAGCTGAAGGTATTTGCAATCCTATAGGAAGAAGAACAACATCAACCAACCAGACACCCTAGAGCTACCAGGGACTAAACCACCAACAAAGAGTACACATGGCTCCAGCTGCATATGTAGCAGAAAATGGCCTTGTTGGGCATCAATGGGAGGAGAGGCTCTTGGTCCTGTGAAGGCTTGATGTCCCAGTGTAGGGGAATGATAGAGTGGGGAGGCAGAGTGGGTAGGTAGGGGAGCACCCTTGTAGAAACAGGGAGAGGGGAATGGGATAGGAGGTTTCCAGAGGGAAAACCAGAAAGGGGATAAAATTTGAAATTTAAATAAATAAAATATCCAATAAAAAAGTTAGAAAACTATTGGGTTCATTTCAAATTTTAAGTTATGGATATTTTTAGTATTAAACAACACATTAAATACAAAATATTAAAAATAGAAGTAAGCAACATCTTATTAAATAGACAAATTATTGCTATGGTTTTCAAAGTAGTGGTTTGGTAGAAAATTGGACAATTAGAATATTTGCTATGGAAGATGAGTTGATGAAGATGTGAAGGATTCTTATGATTACTGACATTCTGCCCAGCACAACCCAGGCTGGACTCCCATTACACAGATTTTTCCACTTTTGTTTGGAATTTGAGAAACAAGAAATGGAAAGAGACATTGTTTGACTGCATAGTTCTTTGCAAATTCTCTCAATTTTTTTTCTATTCAATTCAATAGTTCAGAAAACAACCCTAGAGATAGACAAAACAAACAATCATAGGAATGAGTCCTTACAAGACCAATAGCAATAGCTTTAAAATTCTTCTAAATATCTGATGGGAAAGACTATACTTTCCTCTTTTCTGACAAAATTAACATTGCTAATGATGAAATCTTCCAAGGTCACAACATCTCTAGTATCTGCATCATACCCTGGTTGGATGAGAAGGGACTAAAGGCAAAGTAACAGCCCTGTTGCTGTCACTGGAATTTTGGGCCAGTACCATAGTAGAATCTGTATTTTCTCCTAAAGGTAGAAACTTGGAGTTAAAATTCATGACAAACTAGGTGTTGAGGAAATAGCTTAGTTGGATCTTTGCTTTGCTAACAAGGGAACTTGAGATTTATCATAGAACTTACATAAGAAAGGATGGGATTCATGATTTCATTGAGGAGATACAGACAAAGAGATCTCTGAGTTTTCAGGCCAGCCAGTCTAGCCAACTTGATAAGTTCCAGGCCAATGAGAAAGCTTGTCTTACAAACAAATGTGTGACCAGGAAGATAGTTCATAAGATAAAAAACACTTGTGTAGGCTTTAGAAAAAGAGTTGGTATCCTTGAATTCCAGATGAGATATCACCTTTCTCAATGCCCAGTATTCCTACGGAAAGAAATGGATAAAGAAGAGTAAACAAAAGAATCATGTGGAAGCTCATATGCTAACTAGTCTGGAATACAGAGCCCAGAGACAAATAAGAAATTTTGCCTCAAAGTAGAAAGTGAGGAGCAACACTTGAGGTCCTTTTCTGACTTCCATATATCCACTGTAGTATATTAACAACCTCACACATGAATATGAGCACACACACAGACACACACACACACACACACACACACACAGTATCCAGTAATCAATTGATTGATAAAATAAAGAATGTTAATAATGTCCAAGGAATAACACTTTTAATAGTCAGCTTCCATATTCAAAAGCAACCACACATGTGTACATACACAGACTTATGAAAAAGAAAAAGAAACAGTAAGTAGAAGTAAGACATGAAGAAAGTATGCATTTGCAGAGAGAGCAAATCTTATTGTCTTTTAGCAAGCTTAGGCCAAGTCTCTGTGAGAGTAAAGCCATGGGCTAGCAGTGCTCCTTTTGTATAATGTGATGGTATAGAATGGAAACCTGCAAGTATGAATGAATACTATAATAAAGTACATCTTTCTATGAGCTATGTTGAGCAGAATGAGCTATTGAAAATTGAATGAACTCTAGAAATAGAGTCTTTATTATGTAGGATACCATTTGGCAGGTAGGTGCCGGTGACTACTCTCTGCTGGGCCATGCAATGTATAACTTCCAGCAGACTAATCCATGTGTAGATGAAACATGGTAACCAATGACTTATAAAGAATTTCATCTATAAAATATAAACTAGCAGAGACAGTCTGTTGTATACTTTTCATAAATGCAGATCAGCCTTGGTGCACGATTTCTCTTGACTTCTCCATATGTGCTTTTTCACTTGCTGATTTTGTTCTGTGTCTTGTCATTGTATATGCTATAACTCTTTGGCTCCTGAATTCTGAGCAAATAACCCTGTCTGAATATTGTCTTGATGATCCTGACACAAAGGCTTCTTTTGTATATTGCATAGACTAGCAAGTGAAGTTGGTATAACACAATACCCACTCAAGTCTTTAGCATATATTGTGGGTATCAGTCTCTCAGAAAAAGGTCAGTTTGACTAGTAACTAAAAAATAAAATGACTATAAATGAACTGCCTTTATTTACAGACAGGAAACAGTCTGTTTCATTTCTCAGAATATGTAATCAAAAAATTAAGGAAGGTTTTTTTTAAAAAAAAGCAACAAGCTGAAAAGTAAGGCAAATGAATGTCATTTCTGCCAACATCATGAGACCTAGGGAGAAGCCTTGTGGAAACCAAACCACAAATCAAAGCTATCAGAAACCAAAAACAAGAAGGAAATATCTTCCCTAAATTCAAATACAAACATAAAACTTGAAACAGGAATGGTGAAAATCCCAATAGGAAAGGAAAAACAAAACAAACAAACAAAAAACCTATCAACTCCAATCTCGAATTCATCAAAAATACTAATAGCTAATGATTAGTAAAGGCTAGCTTTCTGATACAAGGCTGGATGAGAAAACATCATAGGCTAAGAAGTTAGGTTGTAGGATCATGTCTATGTGGATGTGGTCACAGCATCTGAATGCCTGTCACTAGGACTACATTTATTGTCATCTACCTTAATTAAGAAATTTGGACAATAATCATTAACCTCATTAAAACAGCATGTAAATATGAATCATCTGTTGTAGTAATTATTTAAAATCAGCCTCTGGCTCAGGCTGACTATCTAAGCTGCAGCAGCTCTGCCTAGCTCAGCCGCCATGTTTCTCGGCCTGAGGCCACGTGCGTGCTGCAGCTAGAACGAGTCCACCAGAAACACCAGCCCTGCCACCCATTAGATGCCAGCGTGAGAGAGACGGCTCTGACAATCTTCCACGCTATCTCCTCAAGGCAGGGCATTGCCCAGACCATTCCGCCATCCATGCGGGCCCAGTAAGAGAATGAGACTCTAATTCTTATAGATTAATCAAAGGCTTTATATGTTTGATAATGATTAATAACACGATGCCCATACAAAGAGAGTTGTATCCCAATTAGCTAACCTCATTATAAGTTTATAAGTTGTTCCTCATGAGTGCTCTCCATACCTGTGTGGTTCTCCATCCTCCTACATCTCTGCTCTCTCTTGCTCTTCCTCTTCCTTTTTTCTCTTCCTCCCTAACTCCTCCTTTTCCTTTTCCTCTTCCTCTCCTAACTCCTCCCAGCTTAGCTCCTCCTATATCATCTAATTTACAATCGTATCTATATCTTAGCTATTAGGCATATTGTAGTAAAAGTTTGCATCTCTTTATAATTTTCTCATAAGATAAACAGCTTTACTACTCATCTAGAAATATTCTCTTATACATACAACATAATATCTAAGCAAATGTCTAAGCACATTGTAGTTCTATTAAATTGTGATGGCTAAATATGGTTGTCAACGCAACTGCAAATGGAATCAGCTAAAACAGCTCTCAGGCTATTCCTGTGAGAGACTTTACCACATTATTTTAGTGGGCTCTGCATATAGACAGCACCTTCTGGCAAGTAGGTTCAGAAGAAGGACTCAGAAGAAGTCTTTGCTTTTTCCTATTTACCTTGATGCTTGTTGAAAAGTGTATCTTTCCTGTTGATGTGGTATTTCTGTTATTAAAACCAGCTTCATTGGATTTTCAACATGGAGGTCTTTAGGCTTTCTGCACAAGCCTTGGACTGCTGAAACATCCATCAAATGAGATGAGGATCTATGAGATTACTGCAAGATAACCATGAGGCAAACATTATTGGATACCTGAACCAACCTAACTAATATACACATAAAATGAAACACCACGAAAAAGAGAATAGTTTGTGAATATGGGAATGTCATTGGGTGATACTAAAATTCAACTGGACAAGAGTTACATGTTCATGGGAGAAGAAAGTCATATTGTTTTTGATAGCCTGGCAGAGCACTAGTGATAAGAAACAAATTCAGGTTACTACAATAGCCAGGTAGATAGTAAAAGAATTGGACTGGCTAGAATAGAATCCTACCTAGATGTCAGAATGTCCACCTGAGTACCTTATTTTGAGAAAATATCCAAAATGTCCTATTATCAAATGAGTAAATGATGCACATGTAATAGGACCATAAAAGCAACTCAAAGCTAAGAGGTAGTCAGGTAAGGCAACCTGAAGGTACAAAATAAGTACTGAATTTGGGCCTATGATAGCAGTGGGAAACTCTGTGGTTGTAAAAATAATAGAGGCCAAGCAATAGCATTTAGTTGTCAGGATTAGGATAGTTTAGTTAATGTAATGGGTGGTAAGGTTGGATTCCAGCAAGTATAGTCCAAATTAAAGTACATTACGGATTGGCTGGCAAGACATGGGGTTCAAAAACAGACTAGTAGGCAGCCAATAAAAATGTTATTGATTGTATTAGCCTTTTAAAATGGTAAGGAAAATATAATGAAGCATCAAGTAACCTTGTATCCAGAATGGTCTAATACAATTAATGTTCCAACTAACTCATTAAGTTTCAAGATCCAATAGCAATCCATTTGAAGAAAAATGGGTACAAAGCCATGTGCACATGCATACACATACATAAACACATATGCTAAATATCTAGTAATAATTTGGTCAATAAAATAAAGAAGGTTAATGATGCCCAAAGAGTGACAGTTTTGATAGTCAGCTGCCATATCCATAAACAGTCACACATGTGCACCCACACAAAATTCTGACAAATTAAGGGAAAAATAGTAAGTGGAAGTAAGACACGAAAATGAGCCACATTGAAAAAAAGTGTACATTCCAAAAGATTTCCTCAGAGAAAGCTAATCTTATTGTCTATGGATCATATCACCATATCACCATGATGTCCATGAATCATATCACCACTAAAGATCATGCAGACATTCCTAGTCTGGGCTTCCACATGGAACCATGTAGATGTTCAGAAATGGCCTCCCCGATTCCTAGTTATGGCATTCTGGAGAGCTGACTCCACCTGTCCCCATATGCAATACTTCGGAGGGAAGACTGTGAACCTCCTCTGAGTAGCACAGTAGGGCTTGCCTTGGTGGCAGAGTGACCTGACCTCGAGGCCGTAAACATGAAAGAACTGCTTCCACTTGTGTGTCATGAGGTGGCATAGCCTCCAGGTGGTGTTGCCCTGCCTCCCACCTTGCCACCTACAGGAGAATTTGCCCTAGAGTCATGAGAGTTGGCCTAGCCCATCCTTGGCTGCAGCACTTGGGAAGGTGGGCCCACATTTTTACTGGGCAGTAGAACTGGCTCTGGTAGCATGAGTGTAGATGAGCCAGACATGAGGGTATGAGAACAGGAAAGGTGACCCTGCCCATTGCTATTTGCAGCATTGGGTGACATAACTGGGGTAGTGCTGGGGAGTTCATTCTGATGACAAGGTACAGGAGAGCTGGCAAGCTGTTCTCAGCTGCCACCTAGGCCCAGATCCAGGGCTCTTTGAGTTGGCCTACCTCAAAATCTATCATCTGTGAATTGCTGGAACATGTAAAAAGGCTTGTCCTGAAGATTCAAAGCAGCAGGATTTCCGTGACACAGGGCAACAAAATTATTATCAAAGAGTCTTGGTGAGGATCCAGTATAGATAGTATAGCAGAAGCCAGAGGACTTGAACCAGACTAATGATTTATTGAAATGAACATGTGAAAGTAAAGGTGTATAGACTTTGGGACACAAGGACACACTACAGGTTCCAGGACAAGATCTTTTCTGTTTGTTTTGTTTATTTATTTATTTATTTATTTATTTTTGTTTTCTTTGAGAGGGAGCTCAGGGTACATACAAAGTGACAGTGACATGAATAGGATTTGGGTGAATGATGTGACACTCCCAAAGAATCAATAACAAGTTTTATTTTTTTAAAGAATAAAAATAAGACCAAGACCTGGATATGTCCATTCAGGATGACAGTGTAAACAAGTGTGCTGGCCTGACACTTCCACTGGCAGTTTCATCAATACAATCAGTCACATACTTTGTGGAAAAGAAGATTTCCTGGTTATAATATATGTTTGAAGAAATAGACAATGGCAAATATTTTGACCAGGTAATCAAGGGAACAATTTTTGGATGGGTCAAAGGAGATATGACAAGAAGCACATGAAATGGAAATAGTTTTGAAGTAGTAAGTCTTATTACCACATGTTACTAGAGCTGACATTAAATAATAAATGGAACTGAAGTCGCTGCATAGTTTACCTCAATTGTCCATAGATATTTTCTACCCTATTCCTGTCCATTTCCAGAAGACCGATCTATTTCCTGCAATGATTAAAACCCAAACCCACTCACAAAATCAAATGTAGAGATTGGGAGCTGATGATGCAGCTCAGTAGTTGAGTACTTTCCAGTCATGCACAGAAACTTGGGTTTGCTCATAGTCCTCTCCTCAATTAAAAAGTAGATATCAAAGATTCCTGTAAGCCATTCAAAAGCAAATTGAAGTTAGCATAAACCTACACACCTAGGGTATGTAATGGTTCATCTTTGACAAGATTTAACTCAAACTTGGTGTGAGTTTGATTTTAGCTCCATAAGACCTGAGGCTACATCATCACAATGAACTTGCAATATTTTAACCCATCAGCACAGAACTCTGGGTAATGTTGTTGGGTCGTTAATGCCTTGTACAACAAATGTATGTACGTAAGATGCTTAACTATCAAGAAGATTGTTGAAGTACCAGTTGGAGTCAAGACTGCAAGGCTGGACCTGTCCTCAAAAATACAGGGCATGCAATAACTTATCCCAGGTTTGATATGTCACTATTGTAGTCTTTCATACTGTGTGCTTAGCACTATATCTCAGTCTAGTTGATAGGTGCCAATAGCAACCTCCACCTATCCGTAACAAGGAAAATGTCTCTGGATATGACCATATGTCCCTTAAGAAGATGAATTCCTTGCTCTGAGAAGCACAGTTCTTAGTGAATAATCCTAGCAAGACCCCAACATTACAATACTAGTATTCTGTGATCAACTCAGTCAACTTATATTTTGTGTCTGCAATGTGCTGTGTCTGTGTTTTGAAATTTTAGCTGCAAGAGAAAGGATATATATTTGCCAATACAGCAAGTCCCAGTCATTTTCAATTTGTAACTGTCAGATGGCCAAAACAATGTTTATTATGGCGGGAAAAAAAGAATGTAAATTTTAAAATGCCATGATTATGGTGGGGTAAATGGCATCGGCATATGAGAGTTAGGCTTTCTGTTACAGAAAAGGATTGAAAATGAATGGGCTTGTCAATATGATAATGCATGTATATGCTTTTAAGAATTCCCAAATTTTTTGTTTTATATTGTCATTTACTTTTTAAATGTTTTAATTGGATATTTTATTTATTTGCAATACAGGTGTCATCGCCTTTCCCCATATCCCCTCCCCAGAACCACCTATCCTATCCCCCTCCTCCTTTATGCTTTTATACCATTTTAATTAATGCATGTATTAAGGTCAGTTCAAGGTTGAGGGTCTAGCAATAAACTAGATGCAAATAGTCAAGGAACAAGCAAGAAAATAAACACAAATAGTCAAAGAACAAGCAAGGAATTAAACACAATTACATGATAACTGTTTCTAAGGGCTTATCAGGATGACCAAAGTATCTGAGCCTATTTCCCTGTCCTAGCCCAAGGTCATTTTCATATCTGAAGCCTACTTCCTTGTTCTAATCTAAAATTTAGAATCCTATCTGAAATTACTTCTTTGTTCTAGCCTAATATTTAGATTCCTGCCTGAAATTACTTATTTCTTCTAACCTAAGATTTAGATTCTTACCTGAAACTATTCTTTTGTTCTAGTCTAATGTCAGCTTCATGCCTGAAGCCTACTGCCTTGTCCTTGGCCAATATTCCTGCCAAGCAGCCCATTTTCTTGCCTTGGCCTATGTCAGATTCTTGCTAAGCAGCCCCAAAGGCTGTCCGCCTCTCCCCCTTTTTTTTATTTCAAACAAGACAGAGCCTGTCTTAGGTCATTCTGACAAGAATGCCTTCCTTACCCATTGTGGAATATGCATTATCAAAAGCAATGCATTTCTGTCTTAAGTAGGTAAGGCTCTGTGCAAAATCTTACCCATCCTTGGTTTGACAGCCTGTTAATTTACTTACTCTGTCTGGGGGTCCATTTTCAGGTTCAAGTCATGTACTTTGACTGTCAACATGTTGATGTTGTTAAAGAAAAGCTTTAACAGGATGGGCAGGAATAAAAGTATTCTCCAGAAAAAAAAGGGTTAGCATGATCAAGCTATATATTCCATTTTTGAAGTTTGAAAAAAATAGAAATATTGACCTCAAGCCCTGGGTAATTTTATCTGCAGTATCTACTGCATCAATGCTTAGCAGAGCAGAGCAGCATTCTTGATATTCATAAGCTCCCTATGTATCATTAAAAACTTCCAGAGAGGCGTTAGAATTATGCCAAATACATTGCATGTGTCATTAAACTTCTTCCTAATTATAATGAATACCATTGTAAATTTTAGAACTAACATGAATCCAATGGTATTTGGCTTGACACTCATGATGGCTCCTTACCCTTAAATTCTGAACCTCCTTCCAGTAATTTAAATAAGATAAAGAGCTTCAATCCATTCTTACAAATACCTATCTAAATCTGGGGGTAGGGAATGGGGATAACATCTGAAATGTAGATAAATAAAGTACCTAATAATAAACCAAAAAGAAAGAAAAGTAAAACAAAGAAACAAACAACAAAACAGATAATGGAACTGGCTATGGAAGTCAAACATTTGAGAATTTAGTCGCAATTTAACATTACCCATATCATGGGGATTGCTTATAGCTGTCAAGGACAAGAGACTGTGGAATGGACCAATGGAACTTTAAAACAGTATCTTCATAAAACAAAAAACAGGGGAAATATATTCCGGTACACCATAAATTTATTTAAATAAAGTTCTTTTTATTTTTTATTTTAAATTAAAAAAAAAAATTTGGATGTGATGGGTGAGACATGCTCATGCCAGGACAAAGAATGAGCCTAGACTGTGAGCTTGCTGAGTGTCCTGACAATGGTGACTGGGAAGCTGTATTGGACATAAGTTCCTGACCCACCATTGCTTACCTATACCCCTGATGGAACAAGCTGCCTTGCCTCAAATTCTTAGACCTTGTGGAACAGAGAATTAAAAAAAAGAGAAGTCATAATGCCTCTTGTATTGTTATTAAATGTGACCAGTTATTCAGACTCAATCATGTACTGGTCTAGAAATCAATCCAATATTAGAAATAACAGTCTTCGTTTGTAAGTCTGGTTCTGGACATTCTCAGAGACATATATATCGAACTTAACTGCAGTTCTCTATGCTGTCATCCTAGCAAGAGATACAGTTGGGGGAGGATCTGGATTTCAAACAGGTGTTAGCACATGTGTTAAGGCTTTTTTAGTTGTCAAGTTAAAAATACTTTTGTTTCTTCTACAGTATTTAATGTAAGTTTCTTTGATTATACACCTTTTAATTGTGTTTGTGTTTTGAAATCCAACATGTCAGTTATGGAGGTCTATCAACCAGCTTCTGTTTTAGTGCCTTGAGTATCACAGAACCTTGGTATTCTAAAAATAGCTTGCAAGTGCTGGAAGAAATGAGTCAGGATTTAAGAAGAAGCAAGAGGGTAGTGGGCTTGAATATTGCTGGTATAACAGCTTTAATTACATTAATTGCTAGCACCACTGCTTCTGCAATTGCTGTTACACAAGAAGTTAAGACAGCTACTTTTGTTAATCATTTAGCAAAAAATGTTACTAATGTGTTGAATACACAAGAGGAATTAGATAAGAATACTCAATTTTAATGACAAGAAAATGCCACATGGCTTGAGATGGCCAAAATTTCATAAACATGAGAAAATAAGACTTATGACATCTCACCAGCAATTAGTCTGTTTTCCATTTCTATTTTTATTTTCATGTCTATTTCTGTTTACAGTAGAAACAACTTTATAGAAGAAAGGTTTTTTTGGGCTTAGTTTCCAAGGATTTAAGTATATCATAATAGGAAGGTATAATAAAAGGCACTGCAATGGAAGTGTTTGGAAGAGGCTACAGGACATCACAGACTTAGAAGCAGAGAACATGACAAAAACTAGGGCTGTGCTATATAGTCTTCAAAGGCCCAACCCTGGTGACTAACTTCTGCCAGTTTTCTAACTCCTAAGAATTCCACAACCTCCCCAAATAATACTAGCAGCTGAAAAAGAATAATTGAATATTAGAGTCTATAGAGGACATTCAGATTGAAGGCATAGCCCCAGGTAAGCCTCTTTTACCACAGAAATAATAATAAGCAGATATTAGAAACAGAAGAATCAATATTAGGGACAATCAGAAAAACTACAGTTCACCACACTAGCTGCCCTCTTTTTACTTTAATGAGAGTACATCAAGAATCCTAAACTGACCTTAAAGCTCTAGAACAAAAAGAAGCAAATACACCCAAGAGGAGTAGACAGCAGGAAATAATCAAATTCAGGGCTGAAATGGACCAAGTAAAAGCAAAAAGAACTATACAAAGTATCAAGAAAACTAGGAGCTGGTTCTTTGAAAAAATCAACTAGATAGATAAACCATTCACCACACTAACCAGAGGGCATAGAGACAGTATCCAAATTAATAAAAGCAGAACTGAACAGGGAGACATAACAAAAGAAACTGGAGAAATTAAAAAAAAAAAAAACCATCAAATCCTAATACAAAAGTCTATACTCAAAAAAACTGGAAAATCTGGATGAAATGGACAATTTTCTAGACAGATACCAGTTACCAAAGTTAAATCAGGAGCAGATAAATCATCTAAAGAGTCCCATAACCCCTAAAGAAATAGCAGCTGTCATTAAAAGTCTCCCCACCAAAAGGAGCCTGGTACCAGATGGGTTTAGGGCAGATTTCTATCAGACCTTCAAGGAAGACCTAATGCCAATTCTCTTCAAACTATTCCACAAAATAGGAACAGAAGGAACACTACCCAATTCATTCTATGAAGCCACAATTATGCTCATAACCTAAACCACACAAAGACACAACAAAGAAAGAGAACTTCATCCCAATCTCCCTTATGAATATTGATGCAAAAATACTCAATAAAATTTTCACAAACTGAATCTAAGAACACATCAAGACAATCATCCATCATGATCAAGTAGGCTTTATCCCAGGAATGTAGGGATGGCTCAATATATGTAAATCTATCAACTCAATCCATTATATAAACAAACTCAAAGAAAAAACATATGATCATCTCACTAGATACTGAGAAAGCTCTTCACAAAATTCAACATCCCTTCATAGTAAAGGTCCTGGAAAGATTAGGAATTCAAGGCCTATACCTAAACATAGTAAAAGCAATATACACCAAGCCAGTAGCCAACATCAAACTAAATGGAGAAAAATTGAAGCAATACCACTAACATCAGGCACTAGACAAGGCTGACCACTCTCTTGCTAATTATTCAATATAGTACTGGAAGTCCTAGCCAGAGCAATTAGATAAAAAGAAGAAGAAGAGGAGGAGGAGGAGGAGGAGGAGGAGGAGGAGGAGGGAGGAGGAGGAGGAGGACGAAGTCAAAGGGATACAAATAGGAAAGTAGGAAGTCAAAACTCCAAGTCTCTGAAGAAAGAAATCGAAGAAGATCTTAGAAGATGGAATGATCGATCTCCCATAAGCAGTCTACAGATTCAATGAAATACTCATCAAAATTCCAACTCAATTCTTCATAGAGATAAAAAGAGCAATTTGCAGATTTATTTGGAATAACAAATACCCAGGATAGCAAAAGCTATTCTCAACCACAAACGAATGTCTGGAGGAAATCACCATCCCTGACCTAAAGCTGTACTTCAGAGCAATAGTGATAAAAAAAAAAAAAAAGAAAAGAAAAGAAAAGAAAAGAAAACCCTGCATGGTATTGGTACAGAGACAGGCAGGAAGATCAATGGAATAGAATTGAAGACCCAGAAATGACCCTACACACCTAAGGTCATTTGATCTTTGACAAAGGAGATAAAACCATTCAGTGAAAAAAAGGGACAGCAATTTCAACAAATGGTGCTGGTTCAACTGGAGGTCAGCAGGTAGAAGAATGCAAATCAATCCATTCTTATCTCCTTGTACAAAGCTCAAGGCCAAGTGGATCAAGGACCTTCACACAAAACCAGATACACTGAAACTAATAGAAGAGAAGGTAGGGAAAAGCCTGTACTTGGGCACAGGAGAAAAATTCCTGGACAGAACACCAATGTCTTATGCTGTAAGAGAAGAATTGACAAAAGAGACCTCATAAAATTGCAAAACTTCGTTAAAGCAAAGGACACTGTCAATAGGACAAAGTGGCAACCAACAGATTGGGAAAAGATCTTTACCAATCCTACATCTGATAGAAGGCTAATATCAAATATATACAAAGAACTCAAGGAATTAGACTCCAGACAATCAAATAACCCTATTAAAAATGGGGTACAGAGCTAAACAAAGAATTCTCAACTGAGGAAACTTGAATGGCCAAGAAGCACCTAAAGACATGTTCAACATCCTTAGTCATCTAGGAAATGCAAATCAAAACATCCCTGAGATTCCACCTCACACAAGTTAGAATGGTTAAGAAGAAAATCTCAGTGACAGCAGATGCTGGCAAGGATATGGAAAAAAGAGAAACATTAGTCCATTGTTGGTGGGATTGCAAGCTGATCAACCAGTCTGGAAATCTGTGTGGCAGTTCCTCAGAAAATTGGACATAGCATTATCTGTGGACCCAGCTATACCACTCCTGGGCATATACCCAGAAGATGCTTCAACATATAACAAGGACATATGCTCCACTATGTTCATAGCAGCCTTGTTTATGATAGCCAGAAGGTGGAAAGAACCCAAATGTCTTTCAACAGAGGAATGGATACAGAAAATATGGTACATTTACACAATGGAGTACTACTCAGCTATTAAAAATAATGAATTCATGAAATTTTATGCAAATGAATGGAACTAGAAAATATCATCCTGAGTGAGGCAAACCAATCACAAAAGAACACACATGGAATGCACTCATGGATAAGTGGATATTAGTCTAAAAGCTTGCAATACCCAAGGTATAGACCACATGAAGCTCATGAAGGAAGACCAAAATGTAGTTGCTTTGGTCCTTCTTAGAAGAAGTAACAAAATACTCATGGGAGCAAATATGGAGACAAAGTGTGGAACAGAAACTGAAGGAGAGACTGTCTGGAGATTGTTCAGTCCTGGGTATCCATCTCATGTGCAGTCACCACAGGCAGAAGCTGATGTGGATGCCAGGAAGTGCATGTTGACAGGAGCCTGATATAGCTGTCTCCTTAGAGGTCTTCCAGAGCCTGACATATACAGAGTTGGATGCTCACAGCTAACCACTTAAGTGATCACGGGGTTCCCAATGGAGAAGTTAGAGAGAAGACTGAAGGAGCTGAAATGGTTTTCAGCCCCATGGGGAGAGTGACAATACCAACCAACCAGGGTCTAAACCACCAGCCTGGGAGCACATAGGGAGGAACCCATGGCTCCAGCTGTATAGGTACAGAAGATGGCCTTGTGGGGCGTAGATGGGAAAGGCAGTCTTTGGTCCAGTAAACGCTGCATATCCCAGTGTGCGGGAATTCAAGTGTGGGGAGAGGAGGGGTTGGGTGGGTGGGAGTACATCCTCATAGAAGCAGGTATAGGGGAATGGGATAGATGGTTTCTGGGTGGGGGAAAAATGAAAAAGAGAATTACATCTGAAATGTAGATAAAATATCCAATTTTTTAAAAAAAGAACCTAAACTGGATTCTAGCAGGACTTTTGACAAAGCAGTGCTCCCATCAGAGCAAGGCAGGAGCTGTGAGAGTTGCTATGGTGTGTTTTCTGGACCTTTTCACTTGTGATTCTTAGCTAAAGAAAAATACCTGTAGCTAACACCTCTATGCTGTCCCGCTTCAGGGATTTCTCACATGTGAAAGGAGCTACCCATCTATGTGAAGAACCTTCTTATGTTCAAAACTAAGTGGAGTATCCAGGAAACTAAAGCTGTACTATCTGTGTTAGAAGTCTAGTATTATCATTCATTACATCTTTTTTTATTGGATATTTAATTACATTTCAGATGTGATCCCCTTTCCCCAACCCCCCCACCCAGGAACCCTCTATCCCCCCCTCCTCCTGCTTCTTTTTTTTTTTATTAGTAACTTTTTTTTAATGTTAATCAAATGCTTTATAAGTTTGGTAATGCTCAATAAAAAGATGCCCATACAATCAGAATACCCAGCCTAGATATACCAACTATTTTGACTGGCAGAGAAATGCAAACAACTGCCTCCAAGTTCCCCAACCCCCTCTCTCTCATCTCCTAGCTCCTCTCTTCTACTCCTTACTCCTCCCACCTTAGCTCCTCCTACATATCACCCTTCCTGTTAAGATAAAACTTTTCTCTCAAAATACAATTAAAGCATACTATACCAATTTGTATCAGTAAGGTACAAGATAGACCTAATACCCAGTCCATCATTTTGTTGACTACCGGAACCTCTGTCATCTCTCCTAACTAAAAGACTTAGTTCTGAACCTGGCTTTTTTCTTGGCTTTAGAATGAATGTCAGCTGAAAACCATCCTCTCAAGTCTTTTCTCTCAAAGTAATTAGCCAGGATTGGCTATGAGACTATAAGTCTTCAACCCCATCAGAAATCCAGAATGACTGAAGTAACTGAGATTATGGGAAGCACAAACCATAGCTTCTAAAACTTAGCCAATTTATAGAGACCACTGAACACCTGACAGTCTCTATACTACAAAATGTTGGAGCACCCGATCTTCAGCCTTCTGACCCAGGATCATCTGACAGACCTACTGATGCAGAATTATTAAGGGCAGATTACTCTGTCTTGGAAGATATAACCAGTTGACTATTATACAAGTGTGTACTTTTCAGGACAGTAATTTGTCTGTAGATGAAAAGAGGCAATTCTTGCCTAGTGGCTGTCTCACCACAACTGGAGTAATTCCAAAGATGTTCAATTTCTTCTTAGAATCTAAGACAGGAAGCTGTCAGGAGAAGACAGGTCCCTAATCAAAATGAACCTTAATAGAGAAATGTTTGTAACATCAATTCTGTGGACTTCTGAGGTTTTGAAAACCAAATATCCATGTAAGGCAATCTGGACTGTTGTCTGTTAACTCCTGTCAGCAATTTCTAAATAAAATGTAGAAAACACCCTAACAATAAACTCAGAGCCATGAATTTGCTATAGGCCCTTAACTCACAGGCTAACCATCTCAAATCAGTTTAAAAAGTTAAAGAAGGACTGGGTCTAAGCCTTGTATTCCTAAATGTGTTATATAGGCACAATGCCTATGAGAGTAATAATATTAATCTCACTTCAGTATCAATAAGAAACTCTACCAATGAAAACCTTAAATTTGAAATTAAAATAAATTTTGTACCATTTAAGAAATTATAACTTCAGCTTAATAACAATTATACAGATTTCTACCAATAGGTTATGGCTATGCAATTAATCCTAGCTATTCCTCCCTGTTCCAACAAAACCACTACTTTTCCCTAGAAAGACAGCCTAATATTAACAACCTCAGTCCCCAAGTCTAGGGAATAGGGGCGTTGACTCTTCATTAACTACTTCAAGCTGATTACGGGCATTGAGATATAGAAGGGGGGGGGGGAAGAGTAAATTGATAAGCCTCTGATGTCTGTGTCTTCACTGCATTCATCTGAGATTCCAGGATATCACAGGTTCGAGCTGGTCTGCTCAGTTGCTTGATGAGTAGATACACCAAGGGTGTGTATTCTGCAATATACAATTCTCAAAACAAATTTTAGTATCAAGATATTTTTTTGTTTGAATTCTGGAATCTAGTCTTCTGGTGGCCTGTCTCTATCATATCTAATTCATATAATTCTGGGAGTTTCTATGAGGGTGTGCTCCCACCATCTACCCATTCCCGCCTCCCTGCTCTCAAATTCCCCAACACTAGGGAATCCAAACTATTGGATACCAAGTTCCTCCACTTCCATTGATGCCTGACAAGGCCACCCTCAACTACCTACACAGATGGAGCCATGGGTCCCTCCCTTTGTGATTTTGGGCTGGAGGTTTTAGAATGGCTACTCCAGCATGTTTCTTAGGACCATTTGCTTGAAAAATTGTTTTCCAGTCTTTTACTCTAAGGTAGTGTCTGTCTTTGTCACTGGGGTAGGTTTCCTGTATGCAGCAAAATGCTGGGTCCTGTTTACATATCCAGTCCATTAGCCTATGTCTTTTTATTGGGGAATTGAGTCCATTGATGTTAAGAGATACTAAGGAACAGTGATTGTTCCTTCCTGTTATTTTTGTTAGTAGACGTGGAATTATCTTTGTGTGTCTATCTTCTTTTGGATTTGTTGGAAAAGGATGACTTTCTTGCTCTGTCTAGGGTGTAATTTTCCTCCTTGTATTGGAGCTTTCCTGCTAATATCCTTTGTAATGCCGGGTTTGTGAAAGATATTGTGTAAATTTGGTTTGTCATGGAATATCTTGGTTTCTCCATCTATGGTAATTGAGAGTTTTGCTGGGAATAGTAGCCTGGGCTGGCATTTGTGTTCTCTTATGGTCTGTATGACATTTGCCCAGGGTCTTCATGCTTTTATAGTATCTGGTGAGAAGTCTGGTGTAATTCTGACAGGTCTGCCTTTATATGTTACTTGGCCTTTTTCCTTTACTGCATTTAATATTCTTTCTTTGTTTTGTGCATTTGGTGTTTTGATTATTATGTGATGGGAGGTATTTCTTTTCTGGTCTAGTCTATTTGGTGTTCTGTAGACTTCTTGTATGTTTATGGGCTTCTCATTCTTTAGGTTAGGGAAGTTTTCTTCTATAATTTTGTTGAAGATACTTATTGGCCCTTTAAGTTGGAAATCTTTGTGGGATAACATGCAGGTAGGGCCTGAGCCCCAGGGCTCCCGTGAAGCAGCTGCCTGGTCCCGAGTGCCCCCGAGGGCCAATGCAGCAGTGGAGGAGGAGTCCCGCGGCCGGCCCGGAGGTAGAGTCCTGTGGCAGAGGCTTTTCCCGCAGCATGGTGGTTCCCACATTTTTGTAAAGGGTTGGAGTCACGAATGATGGAAGCAGGCCCGAGAAGATACGTGGTCTGAGTTTCCAAGAAGTAGTTTTATTTATGGTGAAATTGTATCTGGATAATGTGTGTGCACCGCCCCAGTGCCCAAAGAAGCTCCCTTACATTTAGGAGTAAATCTTGCTTTCCTGGTGATATGGGGAATTCAGGACTTTCTAGTGTGGGAAAACTAGATTCTAATGATGCCAAGTACCCTGGGTTGCAGATGCTTATGTTCTTGAGTTTGCCTTTCACCATCTGGATTACCTTAGTGCTACCTGCCCTGTCTCTTACTGGAGCCTGTCTTGCCTATTATCTTGGTTGTTTCAGAACTGTGTGGGGTGGGTGTTACTACTGGGGTTAGAGCCAGGGCCCAAGATCTGCTCAGTACTCCTCAGGCCAAGACTGGAAGGAACCAGTGCTCCAGACCAGGAGTGAATTCCTGGGTCCTAGTGAGTCCCAGTTACTCCCTGTTTGGGGAGGGGTGGTGTTTGCTATCTCCTTACCTAAGATACTGCCTGGGTTAGAGCTCCTGGGAGGCCGCCTTCCTCTGGGATTTGTGAGATTGGGTGCAGAGTTGCCACCAGGGATCTGCTCAGTGCTCAGGCCCAGACCAGAAGTCATTAAATCTTTTGAATATCTGTATGGCTTAATTTATGTGAAATAGTTTTCTAGATATAATGTTAAGTAAAACAACATGCAAAAGATCATGTGCCATCCCATGGTGTGATAATCATGTATAGAAATCACAGTTACATGTGATCTGCTTCTAAAAAAGAAGTAGAACACATCTTTTTACAGAAATTAGCCCCAAAGAAAGGAGAGACCAATGAAGAGGTGGGCTTAGAAAGTCTCAGAAATACATTCCTTACTTCTAATATGAACATTTTTTAATGTTTCACAGAAGCAAAACTAAAGTTATATTAACAGAAATGGAAGGAATATTAAAGCTGAATCCAAGAAGAAAATGAGCTTGTCATAGTTTAAATGAAGGAGAAGAATCTACCCAAGTACACTTTGAACACTATGGTGTGATTATTAATAGATTCTTAATCTAAAGAAAAATCTGCAAATAGATATTAACTACTACTTATGATATTATTTACTTTTGTGATACATGCATACAAATCTCAAGATATCTTAAACATCTTATAATATAACACCATTGAGTGTCTAATATATAATAACAGACAGCAACCTGCTGTGTAAATCAGTAGGAATGGCCACAGCATCACAGCATCACAGTATCATTCTGTGCATGAACACATGCATGTTTTCTAGATGTGTCCAATAAAAAGGGACTGAATAAATTAGTAAAACTTGGAATTAAAACTTACGTTCTACAGATTAGACTCCAGTAAAAGGATGACATCAAATGGAAATTATGAAGTGATACAGGTCAAGTCTAAACAGCTCAGTGACTGCTTCTTAGTTGTCAATTGTGACTCTTCTAGCCTAAGACTGTCTCCCCACTGATATAACTAAATGAATGTGACTAACACCCTCCCTTCCATGGTATCCACTGACCCCCGCTCTTAAAATGCAAATCAGTAACTTTATTACTATTGTTTTGCTTCTTTGTGCCAGTTTGGATGTTTCAAGTTTGTTTGTTTTGGTTTTGCTTCAATATTTATAAACCAAGTTGTGGTTCATAATTTTATATGATAGAAAGCATCTTGACAAAAAAAATGAAAAGAAGGGGTAATAAGATTCCTGTTATCTCAAAGAGAGACTTTACATAAAAGAATACCTGGGCCTTTTCCTTGGTTTGTTTGGTAACAACTTGGTATTTCTGACACAACCAGTCATTAGGGGGTGAAGCCATCTATTCTCAGACAGTTAGGATCTGGAGAAAAATCACAAAATGCTCTTTTGAATATAAGTCCTGTAATTGTAATTGTCAAGACTAGAAATTCCCAGTTTTTGGCAGAAGTACACAATTTAGCCTTTCTGTGCATTTTCATTGACAGTTCAGCAGCTAGTTAAAGAAGCTATGAGAGGGATTATTAGCCAGATAATTTTTTTTTTTTTTACTGTATAATTCAGTTCAGTGAGAATGGAAGATAGGCAATTATTGAGATGCACTAATGGACCCAGGCAGAGTCTACTTACTATCACTGTTGCTGGTAGCAGGTAAAGGAGCCAACGAAGAGTTATTGTATCCAGACAGGAAGAACAGAATTCATATTTCAAAATATTTATGACACAGTAAATTAATTCAAACAAACAATACCATTAAGCATAAAGAGAATGAAAGTTAGAGTGGGAACTTGTAGAAAAGAACACATAGACATGCACTTACAGAGCAAATCAAGAAATTAAGCCTAAAAGGCAACTGTGTCTGTATTCTGGAAAATGCAGAGTTAAGGACACTGATAAAGAACATGAATTTTGACTTCTTGGTGTACTAGGTTTATGATTGTCTTTGGATGTGGTTTAAGTTGAAAGGAAATACAGAATATTGCCTTTAAAGAGCTAAAATGGACTTGGAGTGAATAGAGAATAAGATTGATGCAAAAGATATTTGTACCAGTGCTCCTTGGGTACAGAGGGTGGGAAGATTGCCCAGTGGGTAAAGTATTGACGACTTAAGTTCCTAGCAGCCTCAGGAAAAGCTGGGTGCAGTAGCCATATATGCCTGAAATCAGAGCATTGAAGGACAGAGATAAGAGGTTATATGGGGATTTTGGAGTCAGTTAGTTCAGCATCACCAGGGAGCTCCAAGTTGAATAATAGTCTCTGTCTCAAAAAATAAAGTAGAGCATTTTAGAGAAAGATGCTGCTGATTTCTGGCTCTAGGTGCATAGCCAAGCACACTGGCATACATATCCGAAAAAAAATCTCCAAAGAAATGTATAGTTTTTTTGCTTTTAATTTTTACTGAAAGAAAACCTAAGGTTACTCAAAAGGGTAAGATTGTACAGATTAAAAGATTAAAGAATAGAAAGAAAAGATTAAGGCCAAGAAATGGAAAACCAGATATTTTAAGATTGAGAAACAACACTCTAGTTTTAAAGAAAAAGGGAAAAAGTATTATTCTCTAAAGAAAAAGGAAATATGCTTGGCTTTAAAATGGGAGTCTGTGAACTAAATGATGTGAGAAAAGTCTAAATGATAAATGGTATTTTCACAGAAGTGTTGAGAAAAAGTAGGGCTGAAGGTATGAGTACCTTCAGTATACACAGAATATCAATGCACAATCAATTGGAAAAGAAGAGAAAGAAAGAAATAAGAGAAGATGAACTTTGGTTCATAATTACAAGACTGGAGGTGACAGGCACTGAGTAACAGGAGAGCTACAGATCATCTTGGCAGAGACAGTCACAAAGAAGAGAGGCAGGTAGATTTGTGTTAATGAAAATAAATCAGAGATTTTCCTTTCTTTGTTCAAGGATGTTTTTAATGTTCTTAATTTAGAAATGGCAATAGCTGTCTCCTTAGAGGTCTGCAAGAGTCTGACATATTCTGAGGCAGATGCTCACAGCTAACCATCAAACTGATCGTGGGGTTCCCAATAGAGGAGTTAAGTGAAGACTGAAGGAGTTGAAAGGATTCGTGACACCATGAGGAAACAACAATACCAACCAACCAGAGGCCCCAGGTCTAAGTCACCAGCCTAGGAGCGTTTAGGGAGGGACCTATGGCTCCAGCTATATATGCAAGAGAGCTATATATAAGTGGGAGAAGAGATCCTTGGTCCCATGAAGGCTGGACGTCGTGGGGGGGATATTCGAGGGTGGGGAGGTGAGGTATGGGGGAGGGTAGATGGGGGTACACCATCATAGAAGCAAGAGGAGGGGGGAAGGGATAGAGAGTTCCTGGGAGGGATGGGGGGGAATGGGGTAAGGGGAGAACATCTGAAATGTAAATAAAATTTCCAATAAAAACAAAAAATGATAAAAATTGTTAAATTTTCACCATTAAAGACAAACTCATGACAAAATTTAAAAAAAATGGCAAAAGCTTAAGTATGTTCATTTATGAATGAGGAAACATCTGTTTTTTTTCCAGTATTTCCTATGAATAATTTATTTGCAGCTTTTTGCTCTCCACCCTCTAACTGTTCCTATTTCCCTACAACTCAATCGCATGCATATGTATTCATTGCTGACCACTTTGTATTGAATAACCAGTCACAGGGCTTATTCCTAGAGAAGATTGAATCTCCCTCTCTTTTCAGTCATTAATTGCCTATAGCTCTTCATCTAGAGGTGGGGCCTTGTGAAATCTCACAAAAGGCAACTTTTAACTGGATATTCCTGTTATTCTTTCCAAGACAATTCTTTAATTGTAGTTTATTTTATCTTAAAGCTTTGAAGTTCTTGGAATGGTTTGCAAACTTCTCTAGATTTACTAATGCTTCCTGTAAATTACCAAAGATCTATAATGGAAATGGAGGCAGAAATGTCCCAGTGTGTGATGTGATTTGCCGAGTCATTTTACCTCTCTTCTCACCTCAGGGTGGACAGTAATCATTTCTCCACTCTCTACTGAATTCCACTCACAAGACTCATCAGTAAGGAGCAGCTGAAGGCAGCTGCTGTCATCTCTGAATCCTATAATCTCATAATTTCTTCATGGCCTTCTGCACACCAGGGGTCACTGAACAGCCCTCCACACTTGCAGGTCTTATTTTGTAACTCTTCCCTAGGGCTTTCAAAATCACACTTGAGTCTTTTCTTGGTTTCCTACTGCTAAAAGTCCAAGAAAGAGAACATTTACAAAACCTCTTTAGAGAGTGAAAGGATGGGAAAGTATGCCTAGAAAACACTTATCTTTAAAGTAAAACAGTCTCTCAAAGTACATATCTTGGCCTCCAACACAGAAGGGCTTATAAGTAAACACGGTTTAACACCAACCTTCCCATCCTGCTCCCTGATGCTGTTCCCATTTCAGTGGCCAGGAGGGAAAGAGGACTGTGATCAAGCTGTGTAAATCATTGGGGGAGAGTGTGAGTGGAAAATAGAGAGCAGCTGGGGAAAAGGCTAAACATCCCCTCAGGCTGACCTTTCAGTCTCCTGCTTTCCTAGTGGATTCTTCCTGTTTTTTTTCCCATTCCTTTGTTGATGCCCCACAGATAGCCATGAATTCTATGCTGTCTGAATCTACTCTTCAGATTCACTTTCCATGTCCTTGTGCCCTCTCTTTTCAACTTTGATTAGACTTTTGCTCTTTCCTGCCCTACTTACTGTTTGGATCCCTGGGTTTACCTGTGGCCTCATAGTTACCTTTTTATTTGTGTTTTTAATATTTCTGATAATCATCCATTTTCATGCATTTACTCCATGGAGGCAGTTATCTCCAACAGTTTTGACTTATGATAGTTTCTAAACACTTTTGTCATTCTTTCTCTTTACAAATATTTCTGATCTCAACGAGATTGTAATTGTTTTCTGTAATCACTTAGAATGTTTGGCAAGCATCACCATGCATGGGGTAAAGCAAAGAGATTTTCAGTGTAATATTTAATTATGACTTCTTCTTGTTATTAAATGATGTACTTGTTAGTAAAAACCCATTGGCCATAAAGAATAAGTACTGCCTTTTAAGTATCTCTGGAATCCTTGATTTTTACTTCAATCAGATACCCTAATGCAGATTCTTTAAATCATATCTTACTTATTCAAATATCCATTAAATAAAAATTATATATGAGTATCTTTTCACATGTTATATGACTATTAGATTTTTTTTTTCTGGAGAAAACAACATCAAAGACATGTTCTAGTAAAATTTCTCCTTAGCCATGTTATATTTGCAATTGTTTCTTCTGCTTTATTAGACTCACATTACTATCACCTTAGGCAATGGGGGCAATAAAACAAATAAAAATTTTGTTGCTCTGTATAAAGAAGCAACCTTTGTGATATCAGAATCCCAGAGGGTTAAGAGAGCCTTGCAGTTTCCACAGCTCCTCTGTTGACAGATTTAAAAAAATCTCAATTTGTTTGCTGGTCCTCACAGGATAAAGTTCCGAGGCGACATAGCATACCAGTATGTCATTATAACATCACATGTCAAATCATCTCAGCTGTTAAGTGGGTCTTGAATTGTAAGTCCTCATCTGTCACTGCATTGGAGGTGTTACTCATAGGGCCATGTCCTTGAGAGTGATTTTTCTTGTTCTGTACTACCTCCATGGCAACCTCATGCATCTTTTCTCACTGATGACAGTAAAATGTGGCAGTCCATTTTTCAAAATACAGACCACCTTTTCAAATATCTAAAAATATGGTGAATACGTTAAAATTATAGACTAATTTGATTATAAATAGGACTCCTTGTTTCCATACAGGGATAAAAGACCTGAAAACCAAGGAGAAAGAGGAACTGAGAGCAAGAATAGAAATGTTCATTTACTGTAGCCCAAACACAAAACTAAAGCACATCATGCAGTAAACGGTTGAAGTGGTTCCAAGATATAACCTGATGTAATAGCAAAGAAAATGAATACCAACCCTGAGTACTAAATTCAGGCTTAAAAGCATAACCATTACAAATAATTTGGCTCTGCGAATGAAATACTCCTAGGCCTGAAATATCCTCTCATCAGTCTCGAGGCTGCCTCTCAGACTCTGCTGAAGCAATATGAGTTCAACAAGTCAAGTCTGTTGACTCCTATTACCTGCCAGACACATGTAATTAGTCTCTCCCATGTGTGTCCTTCCCTGGTGGAGGCTGCATGTTCCTGTATGTGAGTTACACGTGAGTGCCTGGTGTGTTGTAGGTGTTGCATAACTACTTCTAGGTTACTTGATTATTTAAATGAATTAACATATGCTTACTTTAAAAAGTGACTGCTTGTGGCTGAAAATGGCTCAGCAGTTAAAAAACTCTGTATCCTTTTCCAAAGACCTTAGTTCAATTCCTGGAACTCACACAGTGATTCACAACCATTAGTAACTCCAGTTCTAAAAGATCTGATTGCCTCCTCTGGCCACTGCAGGTACTGCATGCATGTGGTATCCACAATAATTAAAACACTCACACACATAAAATAGATTTAAAATCTGACTGTTCATCCTAGATTTGCTAATTTAATAAAAAATTAACTATTCTTCCTGCATAATATTTAACAAGCAAAACAATATAATCAGTTTATTTTTCAGAGACTGGAGTATATTTTAAGGTCCCAGCTATATGATGTGTTTGAACCCTTAGTCCACAACTGAAAGTGATATTTTGAGGGCTTTGGGATCCTATAAAGCAGGAGGGATGCCTGGAACAAATATGCATTGAGAGAAAGCCTCGGGTGGTTAGATATCTATCTGCTCCAGGTCTAGTCTCAGATTCCTTTCTGTTATTGTGCCATAGCTAACTGCTTCATGATCTACAAGCAGGAAAATGGGCCCAACACACTGCCAAGATGGGCTGTATCCCCTGAACTAGAGTCAGCATAATTTTGTCTCACATAAATTGCTTTTGGTCAGGTATTTTGTCACAGAAAAAAGAAAATGGATGTAAACAAAGCTATTAAAATATAATACTTTATTCCATTCTTCATTAGCTTCTCTCCATTATTGTCAGTATTTTTCTAATAAATTCCTTTCACAAATTATTGACATGGATTTTTACCATCTATATTATACACCACATTTTAGATAAAAATATAAGTACTTCAAATTTTTATTTTGTAACTCTGCATGCATTTGTATTCATTCTTATCAGAATAGTAGAACCAGTGAACAGAAAACTCAACCATTTTATTTCCTTTTTATGTAAACAGTTCCTACTAACATACCATGCTCAACTTATAGAGAGACTGAAAGGAAAATGAAACTGTTACCTTGACTTTCTTTTTTCTTGCTTGTCATTTTCAGCAGTAGTAATCAGCTATGACAAGAAAGGCAAGGTCAAGCCTGTGGGAGAACACTATAAGATCTTTGATGATTATTCTTTCAAATGTCATTACCTAATTTCTGCTGTTGACGTAGCTTCTGGTCCAATTGGAAAGCATGGCATCTTGAGACTGACCACACAAAAGGACAAACTGAACCTCTTGCTTCAAATATCTACTGAAATTCCATACACATAAGTCCATGGTGTTTGTTACCCATAGGTACGGGTAACAAGGAACAGCAGATATACCTGCCTCATGAATATCTCTGCTTATGTACACAGTCCATTCTCCCATCAGGCTTCACTATTGAAAGAGAAGTTCAAAGATAGAACTGACAGCTGATCATTTATTTCTTTCTGGGTTCTTCTTTCTTTTACCCTTCTCTACCCATTTTCTTCCTCTCTTACAACTCCCCTGACATTAGATAAGAGAGAAAAAAGAAGAGAGGTGGAAAGAATGATGTCCCTGAATAAATCCAGAGGTCTGAAAGTGAGCAATATTAATGATATAGTATTTCCTGCTGATTAGGGATTCAAGTTCCTTGGGACAAGTTTGATTATAGCTGTCAGAATATCTAATTACTTCTCGTTTCTTCTTCATGCATGACTACTTAACAAACTTCAATCAACAATAACCACCAACCAAACAAATGCCCCCACAATGAACCACACCTCTCATGGCCTTATCATTTATATACCCTCTGAAAAGTCCCTAAAATACTAAACATCACATAATTACAAACACTATCTACAGCTGGTAAAAATCATGTCCATGCTAGAACATGAGACAAATCACAGTCTGCTGCTGTAGACAATCTGAAGCAGCCCCATATCCCATACATATCCTCTTTCTATACTATACTCTTTCTATTTTTTTTTTAAGGAAACCAAAACTCCAAAATTGTCACTGTACCTGGCGCATAACTTTAATTCCAGAACTTGAAAGGGGAGGCAGCAAGATCTCTATGAGTTCTAGGGCAGTCTGGTTCACAAAAGTTATTTCAAGCCAGCTACAACTACATAGTGAAAACCTCTCTCAAAACAAACAAAAATAATAAAATTTTGAAAACTTTTTCCAGTTTGAAGTTATTATGAAGAAAACAATAAAGCAAGCACAGGCTCTTCTGGGACCCTGTCTGTGGGTCTAACTTAGCGAATTGTCACAAGCTGTGCACCATACGACCTCATGGCTTTCAGAAGATGATCTCTGAATCATCACATTAGCAACAGTCATATCGTTCCCAGTTCCCATTATTTCTGTTAAGTCAGCCTTATACCTCATCTCATATTCACTTTGGGAAGAAATGTTACTATCTACTCACACTGGATTTTGGAAAGTTGCCACAAGAAGGAATTGAAAAATGTTGAAGCAATGCAGAGCACAGTCCTAGTTCCCAGGTTCCCCTTCCTTTACCAACCTGCCTTGCTGAGCAGAGTGTCCCTTTGCACACGAAAATGCAGAGATGAAAAATAAATATCACATGAAACTGTTTTGTTTCTGTGCTTCAAACAATACTGAATTACACATGGAAGACTGCAAAGTCTGAGTGTTAAGCATTGTTATGGAGGAAAGAATCTGAGGGTGGAAATCTTGTTGATTACTCAGAATAGTACCCACTTAGCTGGTAATAAAACCTCTGCTACTGCCTAAGAAAGATTACTATTAACCTTTGGATTCAGCAGCAGAGTGACCTTTCCTTCAGAGTGCCAAAGACCTGAAAATGTCTGGCAGCTTTGCTGATGGATTTTGTTATTCTTTCTTTCCACACCTGGCATTCAACAGGCATTTAAAAAGCACTTTAAGCCAAAGGAGCTCTCTTCATATATGGACTTCTTCATATTACATCCTACCACTTAGCAACTAATTAGATTATGACCGATGAGTATTTACTTTTACTGTCAACTCATTCAACAGATAGAAGCACACACTATCCTTAAAGTAAGTGTACTGTTTATTAGTGCATTCCTCTTAGCTTTTGGTGGATAGCAGATTTCAACAAAACTACCACAAAGGAAAAAAAGACAAAACCCTCTAACAAACTGCGTTTTGCTTGCTGAATTGAATGAGGAAAGCACTTTTTGCAAGTTTTATTAAATTATAACTTAAAAGCAGCAAAAATTACTAATTAAAAGTATATAACTGAATGAGTTTTAACAAATAGGTAGAAATATTGCATGTGTTTTACATGCTGTGAAATAGGTTTATAAGAGACAAACCTTTCTCTTGGCCTATTCACCTCATATCCTTTGCAATACATCTTTCCTTCATAATTTGTCCTCAGTAACTGCTCATCTGATTTATACCACTGTTGTTTATCTGTTTCAAAAAAGTATCTATACATGGATTCATACATATAATTTCCTTCCAAGCAGAGCTTCTACCCAAAAAATGTCTTTGGTCTCAATCTATGTTGCTACATGTTAGTTAATTTCTTTTAGTAATGAGTAATGTCTATTGTAGCTACAGCAAATTTGTGCATCAAGTGTTTCCATTAATAGAAACTTGATTTGTTCCCAGTTTGAAACTATCATAAAGAAATAGTCTATGGCCATTCTCATATGAATTTTTGAGAGGATACATGGTTTAATTTCACTCAGGTAAAAATCCTAATGGAAGCATTGCTTGGCATATTTAACTTCAAAGTAGATAACATCACTCCACCAACAATCCATAAGAATAATACCTAATTGTCACATGACCTGGCCAATAGTTTGGGTTGTGAACACTCTAGGAGGCCTACAAAGATGTCTCTCAGGGGTAATGAATGCTCTAGGAGGCCGGGAGAAATGTCTCTCAGAGGTAGAGACAACCTAGGAGGTCTACAGAAGTAGATTTTGTTGTTGTCGTTGTTTATTTTGTTGTGGTTTAGTTGAAGACACTTTAGGAGGTTTTTATGACTCTAGCTGTGACTTTAGTGTTCTGGATAGCCCCAGCCTTGTATTTTGATCCTAGTTTCACCCCCTGAGAGGGGCTCCAGAGGAGGATTGAATCAATGTTGTGAATAGCCCCAGCCTTGTATTTTGATCCTAGTTCCACCCTTCTGGGAGGGGCTGCAGAGGATGATTGAATCTGTACACAGAAGACATCTTGTAAACCTTCTGTCCAATTAAAACCTGTAAAATAAAGACTAGAGCCAGAGATTGGGCAGTAGAAGGGGAGGCGGAGAAAAAAGCTTAGGGGAGGAGAGAGTGAGAGGAATCCGATATAAAAGGAGGTAGAAGTAGAAGCCAGAGGCAGAAGAGAAAGGAGTCGACGGGAAAGGAAGAAAGAGAGGCAGAGGAGAGCAGGAGGAAGTTGAAGCAGAAGGAAGTCAGCGTTGGTAGAAGGAAGCCAACAACGGAGCTGGACAACCACTCGGCCTGGATAAAACCTAAAGTTATAAGGGATCTCATAGCCGGGGATTAGAGTAAATCTGCCCAATCTAGACGTGCAATTTATACCAATAATTATTGAGTTGTGTCTTCCTTTACTGGTCTCCATCAGGTAGGAGATCTTATTTGGGTTTAAACAATATTTTCTACTCACTTTAGTTTGTGTCATCTTACTAATGACATTCACCATTAATTTAGGTGCATATTGACCAACTATGAGATGTTTCCATAAATTTTTCGAGTATTTCTAGTGAATTGCAATGGGATTTTAAGAGTTTTTTATATAAAAAGGATTATATAAATATAATAAAATTTGTATATATAATAAAATGTGACAAATTTAATTTCATTTTTTATATTTTTTACATCTTAATTAAAAGGTAACTACATTATTTCTCCTTTTCTTTCTTTCCCCCTATACATTTCATGACTTCCTTCACACCCTATTGAATTCTTGGCCTCTTCTTTTAATTGTTATTTTTATATGTATATACAAATACATTGATAATATAAACACACCATTGCTTAGCCCCTTTAGCATTGGCTGCATGTGTATTATTTCAAGGATAATCATTTAGAATTGGATGACTGATTATGATGCTCAACTGTGAGGAAGACTAATTATTCCTCTCTGAACAGTCATTAGTTGCCTTAGTTCTTTATCTATGGATGAACCCCATGACATAACCACTCCCTCCCCACTTTAGCACAATGTTTATCAGTATTGTTCAGGTCTGATAGGTTAGACAGTCATATTATTTTGTTTTGTTTTTTTATTGATTATTTTATTTATTTACATTTCAAATGTTATCTCCCTTGTGGGTCTCCCTATGAAAAATCCCCATCCCATTCCCCATCTCCTTTACCTCTAAGAGGATGCTTCCCCATCCCACTTCACCACTCTAACATCCTCCTTCGTTGGGGCAGCAAGCCCCCACAGGGCCGAGTATCTCCTTTCCCATTGATGCCAGATAAGGTAATCCTCTGCTACATATGTAGCAAGAGCTGTGGACCCACCCATGTATACTCTTTGTTGGTGATTTAGTCCCTGGGAGCTCAGGGGTCCAGTTAGTTGATATTGTTGTTCTTCCTATAGTGTTTCAATGCACTTCATCTCCTTCAATCCTTCCTGTAACTCTTCCATTGGGGTCCCCGGGCTCAGTCCAATGGTTGGCTGTAAGTATCTGCATCTGTCTTAGGTGCTGGCAGAGCCTATCCCAGGATGGCCATACTAGACTCCTGTTACATCAGAAAGCACTTCCTGCCATTAACAATAGTGACAAGATTTATTGTCTGCAGATGGGAAGCATCCTAAAGAGAGGTGATACCTGGATGGCCTTTCCCTTCAGTCTCTGCTCCATTTTTTGTCCCTGCATTCCCTTTAGACAGGAACAATTCTGGGTTTAAAAATTTTGAGACGGTTGGGTGGCCCCATCCTCAACTGGGGGTCATGACTATCTACTGGAGGTGCTCTGTTCAGGTTCTTAGACAGCCATATTGTTAAAGTATCATGGGTGAACTTTCCTGCCGTTTCTAGGAGTCATTATCTCAAAGCAGATTTACTGGTCCTCTGGCTCTTACAATTTGTTGCTTCTTCTGAGGTATTCACTGAATCATAGGTGCAGGGATTGTAGCTGTATTTATTGTGGATACTCATCCTACAATTGGTTATTCTTGGTATTTTAACTCAGCTGTAGTGTTTCATAATGCTCTCTGTCTACTACAGTGAAATGCTTTTTGATTAGGGGTGAGACCCACCCTTAACCATGGGTATAAGGATAAATATTTAGTATGCAGTTACAAGTTGTGCCTTAGTAAAGTGATGGTAGAAGCTTCTCTTCTAAGATCTATGACCTCACTAACCCGAGCAAGTTGGCTAGGGTTCCAAGATTAGGCATAATTTTCCTCTTTTTGATGGCATCTTACATCTAATTAGTCAATTGTTGTGTACCACTAAGATATGCCTGAAACTATTGTACCTTTATGGATATCTTGCCACGCTATTGATTGTGTGGTTCATTGGATTCGGGCTGGGTAGGAGTGTTGGTTACATCTATTACTAAAAGCTTGTATAGTAGCTTCTGTCTTATGAAGGCTAGTCATCAGGGATGAGGCATTTTGATCTTATCCAGCTCAAGTCTTTTGTATCCTGTTTCCCAGGTATGTAGTATTTTCAGAAATGGAGACTTCCCTTCAGCCTTTGAAAGGCAAAGAAACGCCACATAGATATATTATTTGTTTGGGGAAGGCTCTTGAATAACCCTGACCAGTAACTCGAATGTGGCAGCTTCGTGCCTAGTACTAGGAGTTTTGTTGAAGAGAACATAGTCAGGCTACATAAATACATACACATATGCATATGAATACACATACATATGCATTTCTGTGTATATGTATGTGTATGCATATTTATGCATATGTGTATATACTATGTATCTTTAGGTAAATAAAATACTCTGGTTTCTTATGGCCTTTTCAAACATCCTTAGTGTTATTTCACCCTCCTTCCTGCTTTTTCTTCTATATTAACCTCTCTCCTTCCTTCTTAATTAAAGACTCCTTCATGTTTTTCCCATTTCCCATTGATATTCTTATTACTTGTATCATGCTATTATATTTGAAATTAACTAAAACCTAAGCATCTCAGTATGCCTGTGAGAGATTTTTCTTAATTTAATAGTTTCAATTGGGAAGACCACCCCTTTAATCTAGGTCTTTTGAGGTGGGAAATCCACCTTTAATCTGGGCCATATCTTTTGGTGGTAGCCTATATAATGAACATGAAAAAGTAACTTTTTCTTTTTGTCTACTTTCTGTCATTCTTGAAGACAAGTTCATTGACTCTAGAGCCCACTATTTTGGAATACACTCTCATACACTAAAGTCCAGCTATGACATCTAGCCTCATGCACTAAACAACTACTGTGTTCTTAGACCATCCATTGCTAGACAGCCATTGTTGCACTATAGACTAGTTGGATGACAATCTGTAAGAAATTCTAATAAATCATATGTGTGTGTTATATACATATATATATAATGCTTTATAATCAATAAATATACCACTTTCTTCCATTTCCAATCTCGACCCATAGTTCCACAATTCCTTTTACTTTCTTGAATTTTTTTCAGTTGTTCCAGGTTATATACTCACATCTGTATGTTTGGAGGCTAAGAAACAATGGTGAAAGAGGACATTCAGCATTTGGCTTTCTGGCTCTGATAGACTATGCTCAATACAGTATTTTACAGTTCCATCTAGCCATCCATGTTTGCATTATTCATTTGTCAGCTGAAGATTTTCTCAACTTCCTAGCTATTGTGAGCAGAGTAGTAATGTACATGGCTGAAAAATTATCTGTCATGCAGTGGTTTAATATGCTTAGCCCATGGGAAGTGGCACTATTAGGTGTGTGGCCTTATTGGAGGAGGTGTAGCTTTGTTAGAGAAAGTGTGTCACTTGTAGGCAGGGCTTTGAGGTCTCACATAAATGCTGAAGTCTGACCAATGTAATCCAGACCCTCCTTCTGGCTGCCTTCAGATAAAGATGTACAAACTCTTGGCTCATCCAGTATCAAGTCTGCCTGCATAGTGCCACGATTACCACCATGACAATAATAGACTAAACTTATGAAACTGTAAGCCATCCTCAGTTAAATGTTTACATTTATATGAGTTGCCTTGGTCATGGTGACTCTTCAGAGCAATGGAAATCCAAACTAATATGTGGAATACTATTTTGAGTTCTCCAGGCATATGTCAAGGAGTAACATAGCTAGATCATATAGTAAACTTATTTTTAGTGCTTTATTGCTTCTCTATCTTGATTTCTAGAGTGGTTTGGATTATTTTTCAATCCTGCCAACAGTTAAGGAGGGCTCTCCTTTCCCTCACATTCTCTTTCAGCATTTGTTGTCTCTTCTTTTCTTGATCTTAGCTATTCTAACTGTGGTAAGATGAAATCTCAGTTGTAATGACTTGCATCTAATTGCTAAGATGTATGAGATTTTTGAGATATGTCTTAACTAATTTTATTTCTTCCTTAGAAAATTCTGTTTTGCTCCACAGCTCAACTTTTAATTGGGCCATTTTTTGTCTCTTGATCTTTGTTTCTTGAGTTCTTTATATATTCTAGATATTAAGACTCTGGCAGATGTATAGCCAGGAGACATTTTTCCCTATGTGGGTTTCCTCTTTCCTTGATTGATTGTTTCCTGAGCTGTGCAAAAGCTTTTCAGTTTTATGAGGTCCCGTTTGTCAACCGTTGGCCTTAATTTATGAGCAAAGGGGATAACATTCAGAAAATCATTCCCTATACTTATATCTTGCATGGTACTTCCTGTGTTTTCTTTTAACAATTTTAGTGTGTCAGATTTCACAATAAAGCCTTTGGTCTATTGGGAGTTAGTATTTGTTTGTGTAAAGTGATATATATTTTTTTTTCAGTCTTCTGTGTATGTGGACATATAGTTTTCCAGAACCATTTGTGAAGATAGAATATTTTCTCCAGTATATGTTTTTAACATATTTTTCAAATATCATATGGTGCAGTAATATATACTCATATACAGGTCTTCTAATTTGTTCTTTTAGACTACCTGTGCAAAAAAGACCACAAATGCCATCCATAGAAGACATAGTGTACCAGAAGGTGTCACTTCAGATATATTGTTGAAATCAGTTGGTTACACAACCCTAAAAGAGAAGATTTGGAGAAACATTTTGTATCACTGATTTACATCTCTGTCTCCATGAAAAAGGGTAAGAAGGAAATATGATGAGGCACAACTATCACTAAACACTACTTAAAAACCTATGTGGAAACCTCCTACTGTATAAGCTTCCTAAAATATATACATAAATAAAAGGAACCTACATGGAATTAAAAAATGATAGTGAAGACAGTGCTGCAACTAGATATCTGATACCACAATTCACAATTATATATATTCATATCTATAGCCAACCATTTTTTATTTGTTTTTTGTTTTGTTTTTTAAAAGGTGCCAAAACATATATTGAAGAAAAGACAGCATCATTAGTGAATAATATGGAGAATCTGGATTTGTACCTGTAGAAAAATAAAACCTGTTTCTTTGCTTTTATCCGTATACAAATCAATTTCAAATGGATCCAACATCTCGATATCAATCTCGAAACTATGGAAATCCTAAAAGCAACAGTAGGAAATAATAGAGGGCTATGTAAGGAATTTATAGACAGATTTCTTGTCATCCAAGAGATAAGACCAACAATCAACAAATCGAGACTTTATAAAATTAAAAACTATATTGCAAAAGTTTCCAGGTGTTGATTTAAAGAGTCAATCTATAGAATAGGGAAAAATATTACTCTGACACAGGATTAATGTCTAGAGTGTAAAGGAAAAACAAGAGATAAGGAATTGGAAAAGAATAGTGGGGTTGAAGTTGTAAGTGAGGAAAGAAATGGGAGTGTAGAGCAGGGGAACGGGTTGGGGGGAGATTACTAACACAAAAATACAGTTATGTATATAAGGAAGCTTAGAAAATATCAGGTTTTCATGTGGCTTTTTCAAACATTGTGTGTGGGGTGAGTCTCTCTCTCTCTCTCTCTCTCTCTCTCTCTCTCTCTCTTGTGTGTGTGTGTGTGTGTGTGTGTGTGTGTGGTGTGTTTTCATACAAAAATTGTTTACTCTACAAAGGGGATTTTGTTCCTCTTGGAAACCATAGATTATAAAATAAAATGCCCAGTGACACATGTGGGATATCTCTCCTTGCGCTGTTGGTCAAAAGCATACCAAAGATGCTCTGAAAAATAGAGGTTATTTGTATTGTTCTTGGCTACTCACAAAAACTTGTAAGAACTTATTGCTGGAGACGCAATGACTATACACTTTTGTCACAGGACATGGAGAATTTAAGTTATTAAGAACAAGGAAGCTACTTCCCTCTGCATAGCTCTCATAGTATGGGAACATCTTATGTGTAGGTTATTGAGGAGAAAAAGTCATTAACAGTCTTACCTAGCTGTGAACTCTGTGAACTGCAATAATAACTAACATGGCAAGATATGGCTTTGGGTATAATAATTATGTGAATATTATGAGGTAACAAATAACTCTAATTGAATTTAAGGCACACTATACAGGAGAAAACACATATATCTTGAGCTATAAATATGACAAAGAATTCATGGCTGGGCTCACAGGCACCAAGTGAAATCTACTACTGCTATTTTACTAAATTAACATAGCATTGGTGGACCCTTTAAATTTGTATCTCTCTATCCATAAATTAGTGCAGCTCTCAGACTTCATCATGGAAACTTCTTTGTGCAGTAAATGGTGGCTAAGGCAGAAACTCACAACTAGTCAACATGCATAGAATAAGTGAATTTGAAGTTCTCCACCATAAATGGTACATCTATATCAGAGCTCATCCATGAGTCTTATAGACCATCATAGAGGAGTGAGTAGAAACTTTGTAAAAGCCAAACATGAGGAAAAACTGTGAAAGAGTCTTCTGGATATGACAGAATCACTGTACTAATGATCTCTGTATCTGTGGCTATCTGAACAAGACCTACATAGGATCAAGTCATACAATGTGACATCATTGAGTAGTAAGTGTTTCATGAGCCCTTTCCTCTGAGAAGCTGTGGAAATTTGGTGGTTTCTGAAAAAGGTCCCAGTTCTTTAAAGTGTGGGTCCTGGCAGGTAGACAATGCTTCCACTGATGGTTCCACATTCAACAATACACAGAGAGTGCAAAGGAAGTCGATGTTTATTACATTTAAAAAATTAGAACAAGAAGTTGGGATAGGGAAGGATTCAAGAGAGAAATTGGGACAATATGATAAAATAGAGCATATAAAAATTCCAAATAATCAGTAAATGTATTTATTTTTAAAAGGAATAAAATAAGGAAGGATGTTGACTTGTAACTTGTTTCAATTTCAGGGAAAATGTTTCAGTCTTTGCTCCTAAGATGCTGTTGTAAATTATTTTTCATAGTGTCTGTTTTAGATTGATAATACTCCCTGACTGTTCCCATTGTAATGACTTTGACTGGTAATTGTCTGTTGAATATTACCAAATGCTTCTCTACATCTATTCAATGATGATAATGATAATATGAATTTTCTTCTTAAGATAAAAATGATGAATTGTATTAATTGCTTTTCTCTAATGATAAAGATTTTTTCTGAAATAAGAATTATACTTTTAAAAACTAATGGATTCAATTTACTAACATTTTGTTAATGATTTGGTGGATACATACATGAAGTAGGTTTGTCTTATTTGTATTTGATATCAAGATAATTATTATTTCAAACCTAAGATGGAAATCTTGCTTTTCATTTTCTGGATGAACTTGAGTAGAGTAGTATAATTCAATTATGAATTGTCAGTAAATTTCAAGGAAAGTTTTTTACCTGCTATATAAAGGTCTACTCGTGTTTTCTTGGTTTTGTTTACTGGAATGCATTTAACTACAGATTCAAAAATTATACTTGAGCCAGAACTATTTCTTTAACAAGCTTATGCAACTTGTGTCTTTGGGAGAGTTTGTTCACATTATTTAAGTTGTCCTCTTTATGTATGTAAGATGTCTAGCACCATGCCATGTGGTGTCAGTGGAGATAGTCACCCACCAACCTGCCTGCCACTGCACTGCAGGCCAGGTCATAGACACAGAGAGTCCTTATATACCACCATGAGTTCAGGAAGGGGAAGACATCCACAGACCTGATCACTGCAATACCACATGGCCAGGCTGTAACAACACCTAGAGGCCCACTAGCCACCACTCCATGTAGTGCTGACAGAGGAAGTCACCCAGATGCCTGCCAGCCTTGTGGCCCACCTACATCGAAAGCCTCTAAGCCGGGCGGTGGTGGCGAACGCCTTTAATCCCAGCACTTGGGAGGCAGAGGCAAGTGGATTTCTGAGTTCGAGGCCAGCCTGGTCTACAGAGTGAGTTCCAGGACAGCCAGGGCTACACAGAGAAACCCTGCCTCCAAAAACTAAAGGAAAAAAAAAAGCCTCTACAATATACAAGTCTCTGGTGGACAGATGGGAGAGAAAGAGAAATGGAAACATTTGAGTATTAAGAAGAGAGATGAAACTAGAAACCCAAGGAAGAAGAGGAGCAGCCTGTTCTGAATAGCCAACCTGACTACCAGAAGTCTTGGTGAAGTTCTACTCATGCTGCCACTGAAGGGCATATCTAAGTCCTTAGCTAAGCAGTGGTAGGGATCTGTGTCTATGGTTTATATTTCTCACTAGAAATCATGGGAACTCCCAGGTGTTAGCAGCTCCCTGTGATCACATGAACGTCCAGGGGCTATGTAGAACTGACTCTACTGCTCACTGGGTACAGTGCTTTGGAGAACAGGCTCTACCTCTCTTTGGCAGCAGCACTTAAGAGAGTTGGTCTTGTCATTTGCAAGCCATTAAGGTTTGAATTCCAGAGCCCTGAGACATGTTTGGGAAACACAGTGGAGCTGGCACTGATGGCAAATGTGTGGGTTAGCTAGCCTTGAGGTTGCAAGGGATCAGAAGTGGCCCAGCCCCCTTCCTGCTGCAACATGGGAAAGTGGGTTTTGTGCTTTGAGTGGGAAGCACAATGGAGCTAACTCTGAAGGCATGGATGTGATTGAACTAGCCCCCAAGGGCATGAAAACAAAAGAGCTCTCTGCTTCCAGTTGATGGTGGCATTGGGTGGCCAAGCAGGATCAGTGCTGAAGAGCTTGCCTTAGTGGTCCAGATAAGGGCTTTGAATGAATTGGCCCACCCCCAAATCTATATTATCTGTGAACTGTTGGAGCACCTGAATGGGAAGAAACTGATGACTCAAAACGGCAGGATCTCCATGACACAGGGTAACAACTGGATAACTAGGAGGAGTCCCAGTTATGATCCAATATGGATAGTGTCACAGAAACTGGAGACCTGGAATCAAACCAATCACTCACTGCAATAAACATTTCCAAGTGAAGATGTGTATACCCATATTGGTGTATTATGGAACACACTGTGACACTTGACACTCTATAGTTCTAGGACAAATCTATATAAGCATACAAATCTATATAAGCATAAATATATTAGAAGGCAAGTAGACAACATGGTCATTTAACAAAGCAAACAATAGTAGGCTCTGTCCTAGGGCTTACCATCTCCTCAGTCATGTGCATTTGCCAATTTTCCATGTTACAATACCAGAGAAGAAATTCTTCCTATGGAGCACATCCTATACTCAATAAAAGAAAGGTTGACTTTCCCCACAAGTCACATGCCAGATTGATCATTATCACATCCCAAGGGTAAGATCATTGATGTCTTTTCACTCCTAGAAGCCTGCATATCATCTTCTGACAACTAGGAAAGCTAAGCATCAGGGAAAGAGTCATCTAGTCAGTTCAAGTTTGGTGTATTAGGGTTCTCTAGAAGAACAGATTTGACAGAATAAAACATATATGGGATTTACTAGAGTGGCTTACAGACTGTTGCCCAGCATTTGGATTTTCTATCTCTTGAATTCTATTTTCATCTCTTGAATTGTCTTCTTCATTTCATTTAGGTCTTTTATGTTCTTGTGGAGTACATTTGTATCTTTTTTTGAACTCTATGAACATATGTATAATCATTATTTTTGTTTGGAAATTTGCCCAGGTCATTGGCTATTACTATAGTAATATTAGGAGGGGATTATGTTATGATTTTTCATGTTATTTTTGTTTTTGCACAAGCGTTTGAACATCTAATTCAGCCTTTTTGTTCAAGTCATCTTCTTTTGTGGAGGGATATAAAATATTCAGGAAAAGACTGAGTTTTAAGAGTTCTGAGACATTATATTCCTCTATGGGATTGGTATTAAAGGCTACTTGTTTTATCTGTATTGAAACTCCACTACTATCAACACTAACAGTCAGTATTCAGGAGCTCAAATACTCATAACTGGCTCTTAATGTCTCTATATCCTATAGAAGTTAGCTCTGGACTGATGTTCACATCCTTAGCCTCCCATGCCTGTTTTAAGATTTCATAACTGTGGACACATATCCCCATTTTCTGTGTCCACAGCTTCCACCTGGGTCAGCATGGGCCTCCTATCTGGATCCATAACAAAAGATTTCTGCAATACCAGATTGTAGAATTCATAGTCTGTGTACCTCTGACCTGTTTCCTGTCTATCATGAATAGAGTAGTAATAAATATGGGTACAAATGTCTCAGTGGAGGGACATAATGTCTTTGGGGTATATGCTCATAAGTGCTGTAACTGAGTCTTATAACAGCTCTATTTTAATAGTTTACATTCTCCCCACATCCTCACCAGCATTTGTTGCTAAACATACACACACATTTGTTCACACACATGTATGTGTGTATGTGTGTGTGTGTATTAGAAATATTAACCCAGAATTCCTCCTGTCAAAAGGAAATGCAGAGACAAAGGTAGAATAGAGACTAAAGGAAAAGCCATCCAGATATGGCCACACCTAGGGATCTATCCCATCTCCAGAATTATTTTTGATGCCAAGAAGTTCTTGCTGACAGGAGCCTGGTAAAGCTGTCCCCTGAGAGACTTGGCTAGAGCCTTATCAATATAGATGTGGATGCTTGCAGTCAAACATTGGAATGAGCATGGGGACCCCAACAGAAAAGATAGGGCAAAAACTGGAAGAGGTGAAGGGGTTTGCAACCTCATAGGAAGAACAAAATGTATCAACCAACCAGACCCCTCAAAACTCCCAGGGACTAAATCACCAACCAAAGAGTACACATAGGGGTAGGGGAACACATGGGTCTAGCTGGATATGTAGCTGAGGATTGCCTTATTGGGCACTGGGAGGGAAGCTCCTTCATCCTGTGGAGACTCGATGACCCAGGGTAGGGGAATGCTCGGGTGCTGAGGCAGAAGTGGGTGGGCATTTGGGAGTACACCCTCAAAGAGGTACAGGAGAGGGGCAATGAGATAAGAGGTTTGTGGAGGGGAAACTGGGAAGAGGGATAACATTTGAAATGTAAATAAATAAAATAACCAATGAAAATGAAAAAAATTCTAATGAGGTGAGATAAAATCTCAAAGTAGTTTTAATTTTTATTTTCCTAATGGTAAAGGAAGCTGATCACTTAAAAAAAAAATTTACTAGCCCTTTGTTTCTGGAGAACTTTCCATTCAGTTCCAGTCTTAGGGTTACTGTGGCTGTGCTGAAACACCATATCCAAAGAAACTTGGAGAGGAAAGGATTTATTTGGCTCATACTTCCATATCACAGTTCATCATCAAAGAAAGTCAGGACAGGAACAGAAACAGGCAATGGACCTGGCTGGAACTGATTCAGAGTTCACATGGGGTTGCCACTTATTATTTGATTTTTGTGACTTGTTCAGCCTGCTCTCTTAGGGCACCCAGAACCACCAGCTCAAGAATGGCACTATCCACAATAGCAAGAGCCCATCCTTATCATTCACTAATTAAGGAAATTTCTTCCAACTAGACCTTATGAAGGCATTTTTCCCTCCATTTAGATGACCATAGTTTGTGTCAAGTTGACATATAACCAGTCAGCTGTTGTGGATAGCCTCAGCCTTGTATTTTGATCCTAGTTCCACCCTTCTGGGAGGGGCTGCAAAGGATGATTGAATCTGTACACAGGTGATGTAAACCTTCTGTCCAATTAAAACCTGTAAAATAAAGGCTAGAGCTAGAACTTGGGCAGTAGAAGGGGAGGCGGAGAAAAAGGCTTAGGGGAGGAGAGAGTGAGAAGAATTCGATATAAAAGGAGGCAGAAGCAGAAGAGAAGGAGAAGCAGGAGGAAGCAGGCAGAAGGAAGCTGGAGATAGAAGGAAGCTACAACGGAGGAGCCAGAGCTCTGAGGACAAGGACCCGGCCTGGGATAACCACAAGTTATAAGGGATCTCATAGCTGGGTGTTAGAGTAGTGTAGCGGTAAACCTGCCCAATCTAGGCATGCTATTTATACCATAATTATTGAGTTGTGTCTTCCTTTACTGGTCTCCTTCGGGTAGGAGATCTTACAGCGGCAAATTTGGGATTTAAATAATTCCCTCTACTACAAATTGGTGCCCAACACTAGAGGCTGATTTAAATAATTACCACTACAGTCAGCATAGTTCTGTAGCCCAGCTTTTCAAATTGTATTTTCAGAACCAGTAATTATACTGGGAATATCTCAGAAACATTGCCATTGAACTTGAACCTTGAAAATGAGGTAGAAAGAGGTTAGGAAACAAAAAGAGCAAGGAAATGTCATCAGAATAAATGAGAAGCATTGGCGGGTAAAGACAACATAACAGAAATTTTTAGAAGCAACACTGAAAAGATATAGACCACAATGACCCTCACACGCCTGAGAAAAGCAAATTAATCTTCTTGGCACTTTGTAATTATGCATTTAGGAAGTATTAGTTTCTGTGCTATAACTAATAACTTCATAAGCTTCAGAAATGTGTAACCTAACACATAAACAAACAAACATGGGAAAAAAGTAACATGGTATATGGAAAATATATTATTATTGCTTGCTTGAGATGCTGTAGAGTGGAAAACTATGAGTTCTGACATTTTCTAGCTTCAGGCAACTTTAATCAGGAAACAAAGAAAGATATGAGGATAAAGAATCTATCTAAATCCATTAAAGAGATAATCCATAAATGGAAAGAGAATTATAAACATGGGGCACTGTTGCTTAGCTAGTTGAAAAACAAACCACAAGTGATTTATTATACTGGGACTCAAAGTGGCAGGTTTTACTTTAAATAAGTTTACATTTCTTCCTCTGTGATTTGGAGTTTCCTTTTCATTTTTCAGTATGAAGAACATGCTGTCCTTCATGTAAATACTAATGTCTAAATACGGGTACAAATGGTAGTGACAATGAAATAAAGCAAAAGAAATTTCAGACTGAATTGCATTTTCTTTTCCACTGAGATCACTCTTAATAATTGGTTCCATTTCAATTGTACCAGATTCAAAAGTGACTCTTAATTTGATTTTTATATAGACTCTAAAATCTGCTTTAGAGATGAAAAGAGCTGAAATAATAAACTAGAATACAATTATAGAAACTCCAGTTCTGTTTTGCTCCCTGTGTACATATAACCACTTAAGCTTGCTCCACATCCTCAACAAAACAAAACAAGAAAACCAAACAAAACCAGTCATTTCTAAGATACTGAGAGCTCACCAAGGCAGAGCACATAGTTTTAATTTCAGCTTGCTTTCCAGGAACAAGGCTGTAGCCAAGCACATAAAGTCCAAGGCCTAAAATCAGTGATGCCCTTTGAATGTGGTAAATAATCACAACCAAAGAAATTCATAAATATCAACAGAAACAGTTGCTATGTCCCTAAAGCTCTGTTCGGTTGTTCTGGGTACCTCACTGTGAAGTCAGTGTAGTCTCAAGTTCAAAATTAAATTTTGGCATGCAAGCAGCTTATCATTTTTTCACTCATTTGTTGATTTATTTTTAAAACACTCCCCAGTGTTTATTAAGGGAAACTACTGAAATAGGAACTAAAAAACTTATAAGCAAAATCTTTCCACAAATACTACAAACTAGAAAAGTTAATTCATCTACACAAGGAATTCTGTAAGAGAAGATATACCACCTATGTGATGGGAATAGCACAGACTTCACAAAGAAAAAGTGTCCTCTCTTTGGCTAGTATAGTATAGAGATTTTTCTGTACCTTGGCAAATGACAGAATTCTAAGAATGGACATTCTTAGAAATGGTTGTAGGGTACTATTCCTCAATAATTTTAGCCTTAGATATGATGATTAAATGCATCTATTATTAATGCATAAGTAGAATTCTAGTAATTGACCAGCTCTAACTTACTTTTACAATTGTAAAGGCTATCATTCAGGAAGAACATTCTATGACTGGCTTTCAGCAGACAACATTACATATACATTATAGCTCAGTGACCAAATAGTCAGAAAGGAACTTCAGTTAGAATTGACAGACATAGTAGTTGCCTACCAATTAAGTTACAGTGTACCATACATTGTCATGGTATTTTCTTTTTGTGAGCAATTATTAACCACAATAGGATAAGAAAATTTACTTATGATGAGAAAAAAAAAACATGGCTGTCACATGGTCACATGTTATATCCTAATTCCTTGAGAATGACCCTGCAATGAGACAAAGAATTTTGTGACATAGCTTATGGCATGTATGACCTAACTGGCATGTGTGTGTAATGACAACACTTCTAATCCTGGCATAAAGAGCCAAACATTTTGCTCATATAACATGTATCTTAGTTTGAATTGGGTAAATACCACAGAGTGGCAATAACATAATGCTAAATCAAGCATTGTCCCACAACACATAGAAGGAATTTAGGAATGTATCTGATAAGAAAACCACTGTGAGACAAGTTGAATTCACATTTAATGAAGAATAGCAAATTTATAAAAATCGACTAAATAGTTTTTGGAGCAAACTCTCTTTTAGACAAAAGACAGGAGAATTGGCCTAAAAATAATGGTATTTCACTGAAGATTCAGGATAGATAAAATGAACTCAATAAATAGTAATAGAAAATGATAAGACTCAGCATTCAAAAGGGACTCACATCCTGACCCATTAGGTTCTATTCACGTTTTTCATAGGTTCAGAAGCTGTATAGTCATGAGTTGATTTTCCTTCAACCTAGGTCAAAGGGGAACACTGATGGAAAGACTGTAGTTCTCAAAATTTATAAAAATTTCTCATGGTATGTGCAAATTACACTGGTGGGCCATGGTGGGCCATGAGCATCCTCGTTCCAAGCACAGACTTTAATAAGACAGCTTTTATGTGTTTTTGAAAATCAATTGGAGTTGTTCTGATTACTATCCCATTATTTCCCAAGCCATAGACAGGTCCCTGGCTGCATGAGATCACACAGTTACAAGCCAAAAGCAAAAATAAACATGTACTTTTAGTTCCCACTGATCTGATACAAAGAAGTTACGCTTTGTAATCACCTGTAACGAAGTCTATTCATCATATTTTGTACATGATAAGACTCCCTTCTCTTGAGAAGACATAGTAAATGACACTGTAATTCTGACTGGTTGACTGATGAAAGTAAATTGTATCATAGAAGTAATGGTAAAGTTCAAGTACCTTGTATCAATAAATAATCTGATAATGCTACCAAGGATGATCAAATGTATTCAAAGATAATATTGAAGCCTCCTTAAGGTATAATGCTTAAAAATGAGAAACGACTGGTGTGTAGAGAACATAGAAAGCTGGTAGCTGAGTAGAGTACTTAGGACAGTTCTATAACAGGTTACAAATGATTGCATAGTGGGAGGAATAAGCAATCAAAATAGTAAATAAAAGAAAGATATATCTTTGTGAAATGGACTTACAGAGAGCTTGATTATTCTTTATGCCTATTCCTACCATCAACTGGCTCTTCAGATATTAGGTATATTCAAATATTCACTGTTGCTTTATCTGTCTCATAAATATAAATATCTAGAAGAATTGGAGTGCTTTGCTCCACAGAACATACCATAGGATGAGGAGGCAAACAGGGAAGAAAAGCATAGATCAGCATCTAGAGCTGATCAATTCTATAGAACAGTGACCTTTCGGCCATTAAATGATTTTGACAGATGAGCTCCAGGCCGTGTAAGGCCCCATCTAAAAAGGATGCTCGACTACTGAGGCCGTGGGTTTTAAAGTGGCATCATGGGAGGAAGAGCTGGTGTGCATACATTTCTGTAGAAGAGAACATCAGTACTTATCTGCTCCTGGATTTCATCACTCTCTGTTCTTTGATTAAAATTTAACTGATATATAATAGCTTGTTTTAGTCATGTATATTTTTAGCAAATACCCAAGATTCAATCAAGATAAGATGAACCTGATACAATGTACTAAGTTTGGCTAGAATTTTTAGTACATAAAAAGCCACTGTGTTAGAAGTTCCAATTGCCAGTTAAGAGATATACTTTACATTCAGAGGGTAACAGACTTCAGAGAGGCCACTCAGAATGTTAGCTGTTACCTTGGGAACAACCTGCTAGGTGCTTAATTCATGTATAGTTATCGTGGTTACTTAGTAGCAATATATGAGTTTGAAGTTCTTTTGAATACACTCCTCTGATCTATAGCACTGAAAATCAAGGAGAATAGCCCTATGTTAGTCATTTTTATAGTTAATTTTATTAAAAATATATTACATTTTATTTATTTTGTATGACCATATGTGTCTATGTACATGCATGACATAATGCACATGAAGAAGTTAGTATACAACTTGTCAGACTTATTTTCTCCTATCTTGTGGGTCACAGAGATTATAACTTGGGTTGTCGGGCTTGGTGAAAGGTGTTTTCATCTGCTGAACCATCTTGATGGATGCTCATTTTTTATTTTGAGAAAAATTTTATATTAATACACCAAAGACATCAACTCATGTACACATTAACATCCTGGTTTTAGAACATTCTTAATTTTTCCCAGCCTATGCCCACTGCAATATCTACTTGGTCTTCAAGGACACAGATATGTTATCTATCATCTATGAATACGTTTTTCTATTAGTAGGATTCTTAAAGCTAAGTTCAAGGCACAGTTATGGCAGCTGTCTCAACACTATTTTTCAATTTTCTCTTAACAATTTCAGATTAAATACATGACTTTTCTTGCCTTGATTCCCTTTGCATTAGTCTTCCTTAACATCCCATGAGACAGGTCCATATGCCCAATGCCATGTGAGGGTATCATTTCTCTAGGAGCTGATTAAAGCATATCACAGATTACTCAGTTTCCATCAAAGCATCTAAGCTCATCAGTTTCACATAATCATTGTTTCCATCCCTAAGTCATAGTGCCTAGACTTTTATTGTATCTCATTCCTATAGGCATCTAATCCTGCATAACTAATTACATGCTCATAAAGCTATATGGACCTATATTATGTAACTCAGTGCCTCAAGTAATCACAGACATCCTCATCAGGAAGAATATTCTAAGGGCTCAGATCTCTTCCATAAAACTAGCCAAGGATACACTTTGAAGAGAGACCTATTTTGGGAATGAACGGAGTCTGAATTGTCCATGCCTGGTAATTTGACTGTATTCTACACATATCTTAGTCAATTTTCTAAGTATCAAAACTGTAGCAGTAAATCATAAAACATTCATGAAAATATCACTTTATATAGTAGAGACTATAAGAACTCTTGTCATTTGATACAATTACCCCAACACTTAGTATACTTTTTAAGAAACTAAAACATAATAGAAACTAATAGTATCTTTATATACAGTGAAATATTTCAATATAATAGTGAGTAAAAGCATTTTTAAGAAAATTGTATCTGAAAAACTGTATCTGGCAGTTTCATTGGAAAAATTTCAATTGCGGAGGAAAATAATATGAGATGGACTTTTGGGCACATAGAAAAAGTGGATGATATTATCAAAAGTTGACCTGACAGTAACTAGTGGAGTTTTAGAGTTAATAGTGAGTACAGACTCATATCAAGAGCTAATCAACCCAAATTAAGGATCCATTGTGGCAGCATTACTCTCTTCAAATTCATATTCCCAAGAACAAAGTACAAAGTTCCTAAGGGTTCAAATAGAGCATTCTCAGATGTGGATAGTTACAGCTAACATGGAGAATGAATCCATTCATCAGTATGCCTGACTTGAAATCACAACATTTGACTGAGCACTGGCCAATGTCTAAACTTTAGAGAAATTCCATAGCTCAATACTTGAGAATGAAAAACAACCTTTTTACCTTTTACTAACTCTACCTCATTGAATTATTACAGAGAAAGTTTAAAAGTGTAAAAACTTCTTTGTAATGATAATCCCTGCCTAAAGATAAATCAAGTTCAAACACTAAAAACTGTTACGGACTCCATCACCTATATAAAAAATTTTCGCTTGCTTATATCCATAAAATGCTGAATTATCTTCCCATTTTTTTTTATTCTGTAGTCTGTAACTATTTTCTTTCTGGTTACCATGGTGATTATATTGCACATCTGAAAGTTATTACACTCTAATTTGAATTTATACCAGCTGATCCCCAGCTGCTTCTCACAAGGTTGTCAAGAATAATCACAACAAGAATTCTCTAATCATCTCCTCAAAAATCACTCATCACCCTGGTTACACCATTGTGTAAACAGATTGTTTACCCAAAAGTATGTTTCGCACCAAGTTCTATTGAGTTCTGTTGCTTTCCAGTTTGAAAGTTTGTAGTGGCAGTTATTTTCAAACACTATTTCAAGTGCCCAAGGCCCTATTGCTACCTAGGAGATCTTTTTGTTTCTAAGAACTATAAAATAAAAGAAAATATGCCAATAATTAATTATTAATAAATTAAAAGAATGGTATAGCCTAAACTTCAAGTTATCCCTTATGTAATGGTGAGAATAAACACATACAAGCAGATAAAGTGAGTAATGTTTTTATTATGAAAGGTTTCTTACAGCTTGCTTGTAAGGAACTTATACAGGTTTGTAACAGGATGCTTCTGTGGGAGATAGAGTTCATTCTATCCAAGCAGCACTTGTTGTAAACAACCTAACAAAGGTATACAAATGTAGCCAGTGTACATAGAAACACTCATCTCCTGTCACACAGTTCTACCACTGGGGAAAGAACCAATAAGCACCATAAATCAAAGTCCCCCAAAAGAGCCTTACAAGAAGCAAAACTTAATGCAGTGGGCCATGCATATTCATGCTAAATGAAATGATGGTTCACTAGGAGTTTATGGTCATACCAAACTAAAAGGAGCTATTGAAGAGTGAGTCACAACCAGCTCTACCAGTTGTTGCCAAAAAGGAACACGGGCCCATTAAAGATTCCCATTTTTTAGCAGAGTTTAGAAATATTCATTTGTTTGTGATAGCTCCAGATTTTTTTCAACATTGGCTATTGGTATAGTTGTAGCAGGGTTCTGGAGAGATAGCAGAATGACTCTGACTGTCTGCCTAGACAATAAAGTCATATAATCTGTCTGATGCAACCATTTGAAACTCTCAAAGACTTATTTATTTAATATGTATGCACATTCTGGCTGCAAGTACGTATGTGCGTCACATGTATGTTGCCTGTGGAGGTAAGAAGAGGATTGTTGAATCACCTGAAAGTGGAGTTATAAGTAGGTTTTCAGCTTCCATGTGGGAACTGGGTCGTCAGTAAAACCAGCCAGTCCTCTTAAGTTAAGCTGTCTCTCCAGCCCAATTCAACTATTTCAGCATTCTGCTATTAACGGTTTGCAGGTTAGATGGAAAAATACCCAGTTAATTAATTAAGTAGCTTACTTGTCAATTTTCAGCTCTTGGTTCATCAGGGATAAATATCCTGAAATTCTTGATCCAGTAGCAGACACTGGATTAAGTATGCACATACTTTTAGAAATTATTATCTGACAATGGCATAACTGTATACAATAAAGTCTGATCACTCTCATGACCCTACCTTCTCTAACTGGAAATGGCATGGGCTTAGGAAACTTCAAAGCCCACTGTCAGTGACCTCCTCCTCCAACAAGGCTAATCCTTCCCAAACAGTCTCTACCAACTGGGAACCAAGGATTATAACATATGAACCTATGGGGGATAGATATACTAGTACAAACTACAATAGAGCTTATCCTAAGACTGTTCATCCTACAGAAAAACAGGTGAGCAACCATCAGTGTTTGCACATTCTGTTACTGATGCTGGCCGCTTCCTCTCCCTAAAGCAACATGGAGGGCACATGTGTGAGGCTTAATGAGAGAAGTGCCCCACCAGAGCTGTATGGGACCAAAAGGCAAAGCTTTATTTGTGAGCATGAACTGCGAGACTGTTTGCTAGAAAAGGGAGAACAGCCCAGAAAAAGGGGCAAGTAGGAAAAAAAAATAACCATTGTAAGCAAAATTTCATGAAGGGACTTTTGGTCATTAAAATATCAGTGTGCTGGGATCAAGCTGCTCTGCTGATGTATTGGTTAGATTACTTCTGAGAAGTAACATTCAGTTCCCATTTCCCCAAAGGGGCTAGCTCCTTCATGGATCATTCTTCTAGGTGTCTTAGAAGACTCCATCTTGGGCCAGCCTAACAACATGAAGAACTGACTGATGCTTACCCTTCACTACATTTCTCTTTTTTCCTTTTAGAGAACATGTATTAAAAATGAAGACTAAAAATGTGTTGCGTGACAGCAGCAAGCATTATTCTATTTACACATTATAAATCCAGAGTTGTTCTGGTTTCACATTTTGTTTTCCACATAATTTGGAAAATTAATGTATAATAAAAATAGTATTAGTTTAAGATTGTGGGTATGCAATTATGAATATGTAAGTTTGTGGCACCAATAATGGAAAGGCATAAAGAAGGTTTCTTATATAAAATATTTTATATTTTATTGAAGTTAAGCTAGCATAAATTTAAATTAGAGTATTATAGCTTTCAAATGTGAAATCTAATCACCTTGGTAACTATAATGTAAATAATTATAAAATATACAATAAAAGGAAATAAGGAGATGATTAAGATATTGTACTAAAACATATAGGGAATGGGAGAAAGAAAACTGTAAGGCATATAGAAAAAGGAGCAAAAAAGAAAAAGCACATCTCTAGCAATCATTAAGTTAAATGTAAAGCGAATTAAAATTTTTCCAAAAAGAAGATTGTTAGAATAGATAAAAAATGGACTACATATCCAAACTATATCTGATGATAAAACATTTTATTTTTAATTTTATAAATTTTATTATTAAAAATAAACCCTTCAAATAGATACATCATACTCCAAAATTGATCAGTTTGTGTCATCTATACAATGCAAATGAGCTTCTATATCCTTAAGATTGGCTTTTAGTACAGAAGTTGTGGAACATCATATTAATCCCACTCTGGTCCACTGTAGCTGCAGTGTGCTCTTAACCACTGTGCCAGCTTTCAAGCCCACAGAAACATTTTAAAGACTGAGATAGAAAAACAATACAGAAGAGTTCAGGAAGGGAAACTAAACTTTGATCAGTACATATTATATGCATAGATGAGAATATCACAATAAGCCCTATGAATATTTATAAATATTTAATAATTTATAAATAAAATTACCCAATAGAATTAAAAAGAGTTTCTATTTTTTTTTAAATAACAAATGATGAGAAACTACCAATAAACCTACAGTAAATGCCTATTCAACAGAAGATAGAAAATAAAGAACAAGACAATTGGCACTATCAAACGAATATAAAAAAGAAAAAGAATTGATAAACAAAGTGCTAAAAATATTGCCTCAAAAAAATGAAAAAACTCACAAAATGGATTAATTCATACAAAATCTCCCCAGTAATGTTTAGAAAACAAGAAAACTAAAAAACAGTCAACAAAGAAAAATCTTAAGTAGTTGAATCAAAAAAAATCAAAAACACTCAACACATTGAAGAATAAAAGAAAACTGGAGTCTGTCTGTAGTCATGTTGGGTTGTATCACATCTTAATATGAAAAAAGGTAGCAACCTTTTTAAATTCATTTGTGATGTCATGAGCATTACCTTGATACTGAAGTCAGAAAAAGACAGGACAAGAAAAATACAGACTGTAGACAATTAAAAACTGCAGAAATGCAGTATATGTCAGGAACAAGTAGAACTCACTCTTGGAATCAATGGAAATTTAGCCTACAGAAAGCCCATTTTTATCATATACCACATTAACACAATGATCCCTTCAAATGAAGAAAAAAAATGTTTTACTGAAATCCACATCTTTTCTGATTAAAAACACAACAAAATAAGAGTAGAAGAAAACTACCCCAATATAATAAAAATGATGTATAAAAACCCACAGTTGTTGCCCTATTCCAAACAGAAGAGTTAGAAAAATAAAGAACAAGATGAATTATCACTACTTATCCAAACAGAGCAGTTAAACAAGAAGAAGCAAAGAATATGCAAATTTTGAAAACAACAAGATGAAAAAAAATATCTGCCTTCATAAATAATGTTATTTTAAGAATTTATAAACAAATTCACCACAAATTGGGTTAATAATGTCATCACAAAACTCTCCCCAGTGAATTTACAACATCTATGAAAATTAAGAAAACAGTTTCAACTCCATTAAAATGAATAAAATACCTTAAGAATTGACAAAACTACAACACAAAAAAATGCAAAAGGAAGACTATGCTCTTTTCTGGAAGAAGTTTACAGACAGGAGTAAATGGAGTGCTGTCTCGTAGTCATGGATTGGAACCCTTGATCATGCTGAATTCTTAAAACTATCAAAAGCCAGAGGAAAAGCAAGCCCTGTCACAATTTAACAATGTTTTTGCAGAGACAGAAAAACAGTCTATTCTAAAATGCATATAGTTCCTCGAAGAATCCTAAGTAGTCAAAACAATACTGAAGAGAAAAACAAAATTGGAGGGCTCATAGTTCCCTATTTCAAAATTTTCTGAAAACCTATATTAATAAAAACAGTGTGGTGCTGGCATTAAAAAAAGGGATAGACCCATGGAATCAAATAAAAAACCTAGGAACAGATCCTCATATATGTGGGAAGGCACCCAAGACTATTCTACTGGAAATGGATTATTTCTCAATAGATAGCTACATATCCACACTACATTGGAACCTGTTCCTAATATACCAAAATTAACTGAAAATTAGTCAAAGATTGAACATAAGAGTTAAAAGCATAAAAATGTTGGGGAAAAGCATAGGGCTCAATGTATACAATATTGGATTTATCAGTGATTTCTTGGAAAAACTACTGAAGATATAGTCAAATTAAAAAATACAAAAATTGGACTTTGTTAATATTAAAAATATTTGTACAACAAAAGACACTACAAACATAATGAAACAGAGCTCACAAAGTGGAGGAGATAAATATATGTTACATATACAATGAAGAGGTGAGTACCCAGAATATAGAGAAAATCTCTAAAACTCAACAAACAGTTGAATAATCCTTTTGGGAAAACAGACAAACAAACAAACAAACAAAAAAGCTAAGGAAATCCAAGTAGCCATGAACACAGGAAAAAAGATGGATACCCGACAATTTCAGTCATCACGAAATACAAGTCAGAACTTACATTAATGAAATCCCATCAGAATAGCTACCATAAAATAATAAAGATAATAAAGACTAATAATAATTTGAAAACACTAGAACGTCTTGAAAGCTGTTGATAAGCAAACAGACAGTACAGAAAGTGCCTAAAATAGTAGCAATTTCTCAAAGATTTAAAATAGATCCAGCATTTCCACTTTTTAGCATACAGTGAAAATTATTGAAAGCCTCTCAACATCTGAGTGTTGATTTGTAGCAGAATTATTTCAAAAATGTGCCACAGTTTGGCATTGTGCAATAACAAATAATAGGAGAAAGAAAACAACAGTAGATACATACACACATGCATCTGTACATATGCATACAATGGTGAATTATTCAAGTCTCAAAAAGAAAAGAAATTCTGTTCTTTGGTACAATATGGAAGAACAATGAGACATTATTCTAAGTGAAATAAGCATATCACAGAAAGATACATACTGTATAAGGGGAAAGTGAAATAAAATAATACTAAACAGAATGAGAGAACCTATAGCTTGGAGAAGGAATAATGGAAAGATATTCAATACTCCTGTAGATACTTATCTCTGCATAATAAAAGGTGTTGTGGAGATAGATTCTGCTGATGGTTGTGTATACAAATTAATATCTTTGAACTGTTTTTTATAAACAATTAAGTTGATAAAATTTATCTTTTAAGTATTTTATAACAATATAAATTTTAAATGTGTAATATTCAGTCCAAAGACATCTGCAACAAAGCCAACCAATATGATGTGTAATTGTAAAAGTTTACTCCTGTGATGCCTATTCTTGGTTATTAACTAGTTGTATATCTGGAATTAACTAAAACCCCAAAACAGAGGGCACACCTATGAATAATATTTTGTTAATATGAAATAGGAAGGTCTATTGGATATAAAAGGTAGGAGGACACACAATTAATACAGATTTGGGGCAGGAAGACTTGCCTTAATCCAGGTCTTTAGACTTAGAAAAAAAAAAAAAAAAACCTTCTACTCTAGGATACCCCTTCTTCTGGATGACTATATAATGACATAAAATAAAAGAGTTTTTTTGTTCTTTGCTTGCTCTTGCCTTGATAGCAAGTCTAGTCTTTCACTGGCATTAGAGAATACTTCTTTGAGATTCTAACATACTGAAGGTTAGTTGAGATATCCAGCCTCAAAAACCAAGCAAATACTGGATTCTTGAAATTTCCATTCACAAGTCATGGTATTATCCATTCCAATGCTGGATTACCTAGACCACAGTCTATAAGTCATCCTAATCAATCCTCTTTCTCTATATAGGGAGATTCATTCTATGAGTTCTGTTAGAGATCCCTGACTAATACATCTCCTCACCTCTGTCTCTCCTGCTCTTTGTCTCTGTCCTTGTCTCTGACTCTGTCTCTCTTTGATTATACATATATTACACACACACACACACACACACACACACACACACACCACACACATTAGCTTGACCAATTGTTTCATTCTTCATGTTTTCCCTTTATACAAAATAGTTCTCCTGTGGAAATAGAATGTTTTGGATATAAAGAAAATATTTTCAGGAATTCGGCCCTCTGTGCAACACAAGCATTGTCAAGACCAGCCTTTCAGGAGAGTGGGAGTTTATTGATAAATCTCCAAAGCACTCCCTGAGGCTCAGCCAATCAGAAGCAGAGTACCTCAGGCCATTTGTGGGACAAAAAGTAAGACACAAAATAGAAGGTACTGTTAAATTATGCTTTATCACTAAGACAACTTTAGGACTCCATGTAGAAATAAGCTGCAAGGGACTTCCATATGTTTCATGGTCTCCACTTCTCCCTTCCAATGACTGTGACTGTGGCTATGGAAGCATTGTCACAGAGCACATCTGAGACCTGACCAAAGAACACATTTCAGATTCAATTCCTGTTCTCTCTGGTGAACTTGGAAGTTGTTCTCTGGATTTGGACTAAAATTAAAGTAAATATTGAACTTAGTTGTAATTTTCTCATTGCATAATAGTTGAAATTTCATGATAATAAGCACAAAAGAAAGAACAGAAAAAAGGACAAAATAAATTTGTTACATTTTTATGATTGTAAGTTTCTTCATTTTCCTATTACAAAAATCAAAGTAATTTGGAAATTGTCCCTTGAGTTTTCTGTAAGGACATTACACTAAACAGAACATCAATGTCCAGACATAATGACTGGTGAACCAGAAAGCTGAAAGCTTATCTGTAACAGGTACTTTGTGTAACTTTGTACACAAAGTAGAATGATAGCACATTTACCTTCTCAGACACAGAATGCATGGTGACCATCAAATCTGGACAGACTACATGGAGAAGATATTCTCATATTCTACTGAAGAAGGCAAAGCACACATTTTCAGTTCAGCTGTAGAAATAAAAAGACTTAGAGAAAAGGAGTTGGCTCTTTGGCCAAATAATCTATTTTTACAAGTCTAAGGTATTCATCTTAGATATGCCTACAGATTGGTCTACAGTGAAGAAGTATGTGGTTTAGGAGGTTTGAAGAACAGAATGCAAATTAACTCCTGTAAGTCAGTAACCACTGAATAAACCTCAAATGCATTAAATCATTTGTTGAGTACAGGTAAGAATTTTCATACCTATTGATGTGTGACTATGCTGATTCTGACATTTCCTGTGATGATCAGATTTCCTGCTTCTTTTACTGATGACCTCACAGAAGTGTGACAGAATGACCTCTCAGACAGGCTGCTTCTCATGTAAGCAAGCCTTTCTGAGATTTGAACAACTAAAATGTTTCCATCTGACGTTGATTCATGTAGAATATTGGGCTATTTGGATAAAAGATATAATTAAATAAAGTTATATAAAAACATGTCACTACATTTTTAACACCGAAAAAAATTAAGATTGTAATATAATTACATCGTTTTCCCCTTCTGTTTCTTCCCTTCAAATCTTTCTATGTATGTAACCCCCACTTCTTCTTTCATACAAATTCATGACTTCCTTTTCTTTAATTTTTTCTGTTTTTTCTGTCTCTCTCTTTTTTTCTCTCTCTCTCAGTGTGTGTGTGTGTGTGTGTGTGTGTGTGTGTGTGTGTGTGTGTATAATACTGCATAACACACACACACACATTTTCAGGGCTGACCATGTGACATTGGTTCTTCCCTGGGTAAGATTATTTCTACTGATTTCAACATTCCTTAGTTACCTGTAGTTCTTTGTTTAGGATTAAGACCTCTAAGATTTCCCTTTCCATGTTAGCACTTCTATTGGTATCATTTTTTGTTCAGGCCTTGTTTAGGTATCCCCTAACATGAAGAGAGACTTCATGAACATGGACAGAGCTTCTGGTGATTCTAGAATGCACAATCTCACAGAAAACTCTATGTGTCTGACTAATTTTTATATTAGTGTTAATGTCACAAACATTATGTAGTATTTGATCATGTGGTTACAAAATGATGCTTCACATGAGAAAAGCAACAACATTTTAGGGGGTGCTCATTCAGTGTTTTCACTGGAGTCTTAACCCATACTGCCTCAGAATTTTACTGATCATGGTTGGAAATGGGGCCTGGAAAATGTAAATAAGGCACCATGAGTTCTGTAGGATGGAACTAATACAATCTAGCTAGTAATCATCTATGAATATATTAGAACACAGACACCAAAGATGACTGCACTGAGTAAAATTGTTGGGAAGACAAATCAAGAAGGTGACCTCAGAGGAAATAAACCTTAGCATCACTTTGATCTGAAGTTTTCAACCTCCATAATCATTAAAATATAACTTTCTGTTATTTAAGCCATTAAATCTACAGTCTTTCATCCTAGCAGGCATATGAAACTAATATAAACATAACTTTTAAGGTGTAATGTACCTTATAACAATGATTCTCCAGCTATCTTTTGAAAATTTATAATCCATCGCAGATCAGTTCTTCTAAAAATAAAATATTACATATTTTTCAGTGTCATAGGAATATCAATTTGTTATAAAATTTCTAAGCATCCTCTAAGTCTGTACTTATGTAGACACACGTCAGTAAATAACACATGGACTTTTGGGTCCAAAGATCATTCTTAAAACAAAACTGCCTGTCATCATCCATTTTTGTTGCTGTAAAATGCCTGAAACTGAGTAACTGATAAAAAAAAAAATGAAGTTTCACAGTTGTTGAACTTAAGGGGCCCACATCTGGTAAAGACTTTCTTGCATTTTCATTCAATACCAAAGGGCTGGAGGTCAAAAGAGTCTCTGCTGCTCTCAGTTGGGCATTCATCCCACAACTTTGCTAGGTAACAATTCCATAAGAGTTTTTTTCAATTTGCATATAAGGACAGAGACCTCATGGCTTAAGACCTTTGTAAAGGTCCTGATCTCAATGTTGTTGTACTGAAGAGCCAGTGACCAGGATATATTCAAATCTTTAGCACTAACCTAGGGTTTATGTTATCTAACCTCCTCAGTCTATAGTTAGTGAAGCTGAGCAACAACTGACTTGGTATCACAAAGTCTGTCCAAATTTTCTATACCCAGCATGTTTCTAGTCAGCCTTAAACAAATCACCAAATGTTTAATCCACTTCCCTTTTTAGTTATTTTAATAACAGCCTTGTTTTTCTCATCTGTCCCCTTAGAAGTGAATGCCCCTCTTGTCATCACTAAATGGTTAGGAAAAACTGAGTCATTTAATTATCTAGCTTCAGAAACACTACCTCTTGTCTCAATAAATTCCATCTGCCACCTGTGAGAGACTCTTGCCTTCTGTACAGGCATCTTGTTTAATGCACTTGAAATGCATCTTATTATCAATTCTCTCATGCAATCTTCCCTTCATTTTCTTTGATTTGCCATAGCTTTTGTAGACCACAAATTTATTCTGTAATCTTCCAGCCTCTTCTGTCCTGGGTGTTTTGTATCTTGCACATGCCTCTTCCTCATCCTTGATTACTCCCTCTCTGCTCCATCATTTGCATGGCTTCTTGAAAGACTGTATTGTGTGTTTACCATTCCCGGTTTTACATAGCCCACAAACATATGTTAATTTTGTTTCAAATTCTACACATTTCTCCTTAATCCTTCCATGCGATTACCATGTTTTATTTTTCTGTATCCTACAAGAGATTAATTGTACAGGTAGTATATGTGTGTGTGTGTGTGTGTGTGTGTGTGTGTGTGTGTGTGTGTGTGTATGTGTGTGTGTGGTTTTTTGAGGCAGGGTCTTTCTATGTAACACTGACTGTCCTGGAACTCTATTTAGATCAGTCTGACCTCAAGTTTAGAGAGATCTACCTACCTTTGACTACCAAGTGCTAGAATTAAAGACATGAGTCACCAAGTAACATTTTCTTAGATGTTATTCCTTAAAGCTTAAATATAAGAAAATATATTTAGTGAGTGTTTATAAGCCTAAATTTGTGATCATTTTTTAATTATAAGTAATAAATGTGGTATAAATTTTTTTCTAATACCTTGTAGCTGACCAAATTATAGTGTTAGGTTAATCATCTAATTTCCAGTAGTCTCATTTGAACTAAATATTTCACAAGTTTCCTATTACTACCATTCTCAAATTATAATGTTTATTTTCATGTATTTCTAAAAGAGGCTGACTAAGCAGTCATGCTCTCTGAATATTCAATTGTCTCCCTTAGAAGTTTTCAACCTTTAAATCAAGGATAAGTTCATACCTTAGGCAGCCATGCACAATTATTACCTCAACTATCTTTATTTTAATTCAACATTGAGTTATGCCTTATGTTGAGTATTTAGTCCTTACATAATATTATAGTTAGTTAGCATACTGGATGTCCCTCAAATACCCATGTCTAGAAGAAAGGGTTGCTTTCCATCCACTGGAGCTACTGGGATGTAGTGAAAATAGAGCAAATGAAGTAGATAGAGCTAATGAAAAGAAGTTTTATGATTTGATATTGTGCCCTTAAAGGGGAATCTTATGTCCCTGAAAACTTTTTGTTTCTTATTTGCATTATAGAGGCCTAGAAGCAAGTAACCTGATTTACTGTGCACTGCTTCTCCATTATACTGCACCTCTAAAGGCTCAGGGACTGAACTCTCCTGAAACCAGCCTTGGAAAAAATCCTTTCTCATTTTAAGTCAATGATCTTAATTATTCCATGGCAGTAATACAAAACAAACAATACTAGTAATAAGGACTACCTAAATTCAACATCTCCTCAATAAAAAGTCTTTGCTGAGCATGAGCATGAAGCTTAGTACATAATGTACATTAGATTAAGTCATGAGAAATTGCCTTTTTATATTAATTAAGATACGATTACCCAATGATCAAATATCTCCAAAACCATGTTTTTACCTGACACAAGATTTTTATTTAATTAAAGTTAATTGGATGTGTACAATTAGACCTTGTGCTGGCAAACAAATATGGTGTTTTATTTAATAGTGAAAACATCTAAAGAATTAAATATTGTTATCTCTGTTATGTAAATGAAAGGAATGAGGTTAAAAGATTGTAAATAATTTGCCAACATCACATAGTTAACCATCTGTACAACTACAACTTGCAGTCAGGTGATTATGAGTACAGAGATTTTGCCTCTTTCTCAAATTATATAGAACCATAACTCAGCATAGATCAGGTAATAACCATTCTGAAAACAAATTTTTAAACTTGCATTATTTATAATATGCATATATGAAATACATATATGAAAATAAGAGATTACTGCTGTATATACTAGTGTGGGTGGTTGACAATGAGGCAGTTTTTAAGAAAGTTGCTGAAGCATAAAATTATGATCTTATTCCATTTAGAGACTGAGTAAAGTCTGTAACTGTATCTTTGTGGTAATAAAAGAAAATAGCCATAACACTACATATCTGTGTTTACAAAGAATGATATTTGGACTGGTACATAAAGTATTTGGGAAGTAAAAGCTGTTCTACAACCTAGAGGATGAAAGAAGGTAAAAATATGGGAGTTTACTATTTCTACATTTTCATCCTCTAAATTGCTTTCATCTTTTCTAATGATTCCACTGTTGCATCTAAGAAGAAAAATAAGAAACATTCTCTTATGCCTTTATTTTCTTTCCTATTAGAAATATCTACTGATCATTCTTCTAAGTTTCTTGCATAATAAAATGTACAATTTCTAATTCTGACCATAACTTAGGAAGTTGTCCTTGTTGTGTGTTTCACCCAATTTTCACACATTTTACATACGTTGTGTCTTTCATTGCTGCTGTCATGAGGGGAGTTTCCATTCAGTAAACAATAGTAAGACTCCAGAACACCCTGTGACTTACAAAAGTCAGATTCAAGAAAACAATGGGAATCAAACTGAATTCTCACCTCTACTACAAGTTAACATAAATAAAATGTAACTAGATTATTACATTTTACAAAACAAAACCAACCAACCAAAAACACCAACCAATTGAATAAACACCACCACAACAACAAAAGTCTAGACCCAATATTTGTATTGTATGTCTTCAGCAGATCTATTTATTTTAAGTTTTTGTGATATTTGCATATAAGGTACATATTTATGCTATTTGTAGTATTTACAAAGCCCACTGACATGCATGTTGCACAGACAGTAAGAAAAAGGCTCTCATGATTCCCTTAAAAATGTTCACATCCTCCATCTAAAAATGTTGTCTACTATCATCTGAAATAAAATTACACCAACTAAAAGTGATAGCTATTCCTGAGGTGCTTTGCATGCATTGAAAAAGGCCTTGGATATCTGAGTATGCACTGATGAATGCAAATCACTAACTTCAAGTGTGAATCATAGTCAGCAGGAGTAGTTCCAGATAAAATTGAGCAGTAGCTAGTTTCAGGCTTTTCCAAGAATAAGATAGGAAGACAACGATTTGCACCATTCATCCAGAAAAACGTAGACCCCATGATTCTCTGGGACAGTGGACAGACAGTATCTAAGAGTAGGTAAGGGAGTGTTACCATTAGTGACAGCGCTAGATGTATAACTGGGGTTGAGTATACTGGCTTAAAAAGTAAATCTGGATCAAGTGCCCAAACTTCTGTCAGAGTTTAGACAGGGGAGAGTGTGGACTGGAGAACTGCAGAAATCAGAAGAAGCAGAGATTGATTAGTTTTCTTCCCTAGGTAAGAAATTACTAAGACAAGGTTAGAGAAAGAATGGAGAAACGTGTAAAGAGTTTGGAGAGTTCTAAAATAAACTATTACCTTTTTTGCTTAATTTAAAATGTAAAATAAAATTATATTCTGTCCTTGATTGGGTTAATATTTTCCTGTTAGAAAATCAAATCTATAAGAGATGGCTGAGTGGCTACCCTAACTGCATATAAGTTCATTGAATCATCTTTAGGTTTGGTGAATTTAGGTGTGTGATGATTTTTAATGGAAATATTTTTGTAATTTTTATAGTAAGTCATATATATATATATATATATATATATATATATATATATATGTGCTTGTGAATACTAATGAATGGAGTCAGTTAAATATCATCCATCTGCTTTCAGATATTGATTTGATAAACTATCAGCAAATGCCCTTGCATCCCCTCTGTGATTTACCCAGAGGTCCTGAATTTGATGAGTCCCTGAGAACCACTGTATATATGATCCTGAGCATTTTAAAGTTCTCCCTTCCCCCAAAGTATTCCAAAGCACACAGATTGCTCCAGAGAACTTCCCAGCTCCTCTGCTACACAGATCATACTTCAGATTCATCACTGTGTCCTCAGAAGTCCGTTTCTAGAGGTAACCTCAGGGCTCTCAGGCTCTTTGCTGTTAAAATTGAGGTCAGCTTTGAAAAGATTCTTGACACTAATTACTGTGCTATTCCAGAAGGTTAGCTCTCTGGAGTGCAGCCTGAAGCTGCTGGGAGGTCACATATTTGAATATCCACTTACTTTGACACCAGGATACTTCTTGTTCTTTTTAAAACATTAGGAAGAAAGTGACCTGCCATTCATTTCACAAATCTGCATTAATTCCTCCCACTTAGTATGTCCCAATTGCTGCCCAGGTATGTGGTCTGCCAATTTATGACTGTGTTAAGAGCTTATTCAAGTGCTTGATTATACAGCTTTGGAAATGGAAATTTAGTGAGCCCTCAGAGCTGGAGGAGCAGAATCTCCATCCACTTATTGCAGATCAATAGTCCATCTCAAACCAAATGCAGGCAGGTTTAAGTTGTAAGAAAGGCCAATTCTAGAAGTAGCTATTTCTGTGCAATCTAAGTCTTTGTTTAAATTTCTAGAGATTCTTGTGGCATGTGTGGGTATCTGCCTGTTATTGCTTTTCTGACATACCTTCTAGGACTGGGATAGAGGACAACCTGTGAGGACAGGAGAGAAAGGAAACATGCCCGGAACTCTTCACAGGAACAATTTCCGAGAATCTATTAGTTACAGATGGGAGCTGGAAGATAAAATGGATTGCCTACTTACGAATATCTGCATATTCCTAAATGAGGGCAGAATTCCAAAAACAAGCACTGTGCTGTTTTCCAAAAGTACCCCATGTCCCATTGAACAGCTTCAGAATTTTGATGTATGTTACAATCTCCCTTTGAAGTAGGTTGAGTCCCAATTGATATTTTTGTGATTTTTATTGGAAATAAAAAAGGTCTTTGTGCAGTGAAAGTATATCAGTATGGTAGTTTAAAAAATCTTAAGACAATTTTTTTCATCAATTTAGCCATACAACTCTAGATTTTATAAAGCTTTTGAGACAGCTTCAGTCTTGGCAAAAATTATAATTCACGCCCTTCTGAAATTTTTACCCAAAGCCACGCCAATTTTTAAAGAGGCTGAGTCATCATTGAAATGGTTTTTCTGACCATTTCACACAGCAATTCATAGGCACATTGTTGAATCTCTCTTGGAACTACCTCAGGATAACTGCATCACTGGCAAGACAGTAGTGTCTAACATCTGCATCCATGTGGAATAAGACCTAATTTAAATTTGCAAGTCAAAATAATAAATCAGACTTTCCACAAGGTAATCCTTGAAGTGAGGGCCAAACCTTTCTTTCAAGTTCTTCACAATCCAATAATTTCCTGGGCTTGTACTTGTGAAACAGAGTGGATCACATGTGAGGTGAGTTGGAATGGATCTCCTGTGAGATGTATTGGGATGGTTACCCTGTAAGGTATGTTGTAGTGGCTGTCCTGTGAAGTGGGTTAGACTGGCTATTCCATGAAGTGGGTTGGAGTAGTCATCTTTTGAGGTGAGATGGTATGGTAGGTTGAAGTGTTTGACCTGTGGTGTGGGTTAGTCTTTATACTAATACCACCAGATGAGAATAAAACCACTACCCCAATTTTAGAGAAAAATAATTGAAGCAAGTTTTATTAAATACTGGTCAGGACAATGGATATTGGCCAGATCCGAATCTGGGATTCCCAGCACATGAAGCCAGATTGTGTTAGTCAGAGGCCTATAAAGTCAAAACCCAGAAGGCTATATCTTTTCTACTTTCATCCTATCAGGGACAAACAGACATTCTGATGTACTTCCTGCCTAACTACCTCCCACCTACATGTATGGGATCAAGCACATCGTGAGCATTTGGAGCAACCAACCTTGTTTACAAAAGCCAAAACACATGGCTTATTTTCTCACATAAGCAACAGCTTCCATCATTTCAGGACATTATTCTTGGGCGAGTGGGCCTTACAGGTTTATCTGTCCTTAGGAAAGTGAGGCTTACAGGTTAGAGACATGATTGTTTTAAATCTCTTCAGCACATTTATTTAAACTTAAAAAAATAATTGTAACCATCATAGTTAACCTGCAGAGTTGTTTGGAGTGGTTACCCTCTGGTGTGCATTGGAGAAGTCTCTGTGTAATGGAGTTTGGGATGGTAACTCTGTGATGTAGTGTGGAGTAGTAGCATTATGATATGAGTCAGATTGTTTGCCATCTACTGTATATTAGAGTGGTCATTCTATGATATGGGTTGAAGTGGTCACCCTATGATGATTGTTGGAGTGGTCACCTTGGGAGGGGGGCTGAAGTGGTTGCCTTGAGAACTGGGTTGGAATGGTGACCCTGTGATGGGAGTTGAAGAGTTTGGCCTATGATGTGGTAGGGATAGTTAGAGAGTATGGATGGTTTCAAAGGAGGTAAATTTTCTAGAAGAAATGGGATGGTCATGCATTAACTCAAAAGGGCTGAGGAAAAGGAGGCTTGGGCATGGCCTGAATGTGAGACCGAAGTTGAGTTTAAAGAACACGAAGTTCACAAGACAGTTTAAATAAATAAGTCTTTCTTCCATTAGTCCTTTCTACCTTCTCTAAGGACTGGGGTTGGTAGGAAAAGTGGATGTGCTACTGTACCCCTAAGGCCCTCAAGACTAACTGAGTGATTTTAGAAGTGAATGCAGGGCACTATCTGATTGTGTGAATCTAGGAAGTCCAAATCTGAGTAAGATACCATTCATGAGATGGGAATCAACCAGTTCTGCAGTTTCAGCTGTAGTAAGGAATGCTTCTACCCATCCTGAGAAAGTATGTACTATAGCAATAACATATTTACACTTAGGGTTAAAGGCATGTGTGTAAAATATGCCTTCTTGTCCTCCCCTGGAAAACTTCCTTAAAATTGGTGTAGGTTAAAGGAAGGTGTGGGTGGCAAGAATCCCTGTGAGGATACCAAGTGGAGGTGGAACATTCCTAGATGATAGCCTTAAGGAGGGCAGAAAGGCTGAGGCAGAAAATGGGTTAAAGGAATTGGTATAGAGGATGAGATATAAAAAGATTTGTGAATGACTTTCAGGAAGGACTTTGCTTGTGAGTCAGGGAGACAATTCCTTTAATGAAAAAGGAGCCAATGCTGAGGAAACATGAAAAGCTCTCATAGTTTGGGTCCCCTGTCATTGGGACTCAGAGCAGATAGGGATTAGACACTGAGGGGCTAGGAGAAAAATAGAGAAAGGAGGGTAAGAATATTATCTTGTCTTATTAGCAATCTTGTTAGCAAAACCATTTCCCAAGACTATATCATTAGTAGAGGCCTGGTGACTCCCTGCAGTGAATAACTGCTGTTCAGAAAGATAAGAGGCTTCTAACTACTTTAGAGGATCAGAGGCCCATTTGTAATAGCTGTGCCTCTGGTAGTGAGAAAACCACTCTCCTGTCAAATGAAAGCATGGTGGTATAGAATGTGAAAAGCATACTTAGAATCTGTGCATATCTTGATGGTTTTAAGGTAAGGGCTCTACTGAAGTCTACGAGCTTTGCCTTCTGAGAAGTTGAGCCTGGTGGTAGAGGGGCAGATTCTACAACCCAGTCAGAGGAAACTAAGGCATAGTCTTGGCTTGGTGAGAGCTAGCAGAGCTGAGAGATAAGCTTCTATCTATAAACCAAGTATAGTCAAGACATGCTAGAGGGGAAATAGAAAGCTGTGGATTTCTGTGAGTAAGGGTTTCAAGTTACTCTGGACAAAAATTGGTGAGACTAATGGCCTTAGGAAGGACTGTAGCAGAGATAAGTGGAGGGCAGAAACCAAATGACATATTGGGTGTTTTTAGGAAGGTAATATGACAAAGCTGAACCATAGGAGACAGAATGGAAAGACTCTTGTATGATAGATCTTTGAGCTGGTGTCATGAGAGAGAGGGTGACCAAAGGGGAGCTTAGAAGCCTTCTGGGACAGTAGGGGTGCTACCACTAACATCAGTAAGGCTATGTCCTCTAGCTGTTGTATCTAGCTTTTGAAAGGCAGGTAACAGGGGTGAAAGTGGGACCTCTCATTTATCTTGAAATTTCTAGAGCCATTCTCCAATTTTCAATAGTATATAGGATAAAGGGTTGGTTAAGATCAGGGATAGATAGGGCAGAGGCCTATAGAAGTGTATCTTAGAAGTGAGACAATCAGGCATAACAAACTTAATAGGCTCTAGAGGTTCAGTTAGGGGGATGTTAGGTGCGTCATACAGGGGATCAGCAAGAACAGCAAAGTTTGGAATACAGGTTGTAAGGTATCATGCAGGCCAAGGAAGAAGAAAATATCTATTTTGGTTCTTGGAGATATGAGGCACTGCAGATACTATTTGTGATTGAGAATAAGTTCATGACTATTCAGGGATAGCAGAAATATCAAGGTACTTGTCCTGAGAGGCAGAAGTTTTAGCTCTGGAAGGGAAGACTCTGTATCCTTTGTGTCCTAGAGAGTTGAGAGGCTGTACAGCGTGTTATGACAGCAAAAGTGAAGAGCTTCAGAGTAGAAGCACGTCTAATTTTGTATTAAGTTGCTGGAGGACACATCTAGGGAGAAGAGGTCAATGACCAGAGCCTGGACAAAAAAAAAAAGGAACTGTTTCACAATCTCCAAGTAAGTTGTACCCATGTTGTCAGGATCCCACCAGGTGAAGAGATATTGTAAATCTGAGTATACAGTATCATTAAAGTCTAGGTGAGTTAAACAAGAGGTAGAGGAGGGAATCTGAGAGAATAGAGTACAGGGGTTAGGGACTACCAGGTATACAGGAATGACAGCTGCACTGATAACCCTGAGGTCCTGGACTAAATAAGAAGAACCATCAGGCTTTAATACTGGCAGGACAGGGGTATTATATAGTGAATGAGTGCACTTGAGAATTCCTTTACCCAGAAAGCTCCATATGATAGATTTTAAGCCTTCTCTATGTTTTAGAGGAATATGGCATTGACAGCAACATAGATAGAAGGTTAAGTCCCAGAGTAGGATTTTAATGGGGGAAAGGAAGAAATTATATGAAGCAACTGAGGGAGATGAAGTGTCCCACACTTTTGGGTTAACAAGGAAGTCTAATAAGTGTAAGGGGTATCATTAATGTTAATATGGATGGAATTCTTCAGAGGCTAGGAGAAGAGGAAAAATTCCAGAGGGGTTGGTGAAAAGAAAAGGAAAAGTGTAGCTTTTTAAAAATTAAATTATTTTTTTATTTACATTCCAAACGTTGGCCACCTTCCTGGTCCCTCCCTCTCATAGTTCTTCACCCCATTCAACTGCCACCACTTCTGAGAGGAGAATACTGTAACTTAACCATGATCTCACTGCCCCAAAATGGGGGGGGTAACTATGTGTAATGAAGGAGTGAGCTATCAGGAGGCTCCAGAGAGAGAGCAGAGGAGGGGGCCTGTAGCACGTGGATAGCAGGTCTGACTGTCAAAACCCATCAAAAGATCTGAGAAGAATAAGTTTCATTGGAGTAAGAAGGAAATATAGACAGAATTTATTAAACCTGACAGAGACTTATCAACTACCAGGTCACCCTAGGTTCTTCCATAGTAACCTTGATTTTCTTGAGGAAAGAGGACTCAGCCCATCATCAGTCTTTGGCTGCCAGTCCCAGAAGATCCTATAGACTTTTCTATGGAGGAGGAACTTGCCTATCTTGTCTAACTAAATTCAATCAACTCTACAGTATTCTGCTTGTCCACCATTTGGACAGGGTCATAGTAGCAGTCAAAGTTAAAGGCACTCTTTTATCTAGTAGCTAGCTTTGCCACATTGAAGAAAGCTGTAGTTGGAGTTCTTCTGTGCCTCATCATCTTTGGAGGAAATCTAAGGGTAGCTGCCAAGAGCTGTCACAGGAAGCTTTATATATCTTTGCCTACTCCTCTCTTCCATTAAACACCTTAAACGCCATGTTCAACAGATAGCTCTGGGGAGTTTTAGGGTCATAATCTAGCACTTTAAGGTTTTGTTTTTTTTTTTCAGTATAAGGAACTAACTTGGAGAGAAAGTAAGAGTTGAGGACAAGTATGCCCTTGTGAGACTTAGAATCTAACTTTATATACTGAAGGAGGGCCTCTGTAAGTTTGGCAAGGAATACAGCAAGACTTTCATCTGGCCATTGGGTGATGGCCTCCCTCTCTTTATCAAAATTAATTAAATTATGAGGGGCTTTTTGGAGGCCAGACAGGAGACAAGTAACCATTTTTGTCTCAGGCTAACCTGCCCAGGGACTGTTTCTCTGCATTAGTCTGGTAGTTCCAGTAGAGGTCCCACTAGAAACTTTGTCTGCCTCAACCAACTGTATAGAAATTGTCCATGCAGTGGACCTCATCTGTGTAGGGTCTTGAGCAGCTAGACCCTCTCCTTCTTCTCAGGGGTGATATTAGAGGAAAAAAATAATGTAGAGTTAATGCCAGATGATGTAATAGGTTTGAATAAGGCAGCAGAACTCTTTAGTAATGTTAGAAGAGTCAACAGAGAAAGACAGAAGGTGCTTTTCTATCTGGAGGAGGTCAGCACAGAAAATGGCACATGTACGTGGAGGAGACCGTTACAGCCTGCTGCTCCTCTTAGGGAGTAAAAATCATCAGTACAGGAGCAGATATGAACTGGGGGAGATGATGCAGAAAGTGTAGTTGACTGAGAGGATGCCAGAGATGAGTTTGATTTTGAGAAAAAGGGTTAATTTGAGGAGGTAACCAGGGTGAAGCCAAATTCTCTATATCAAAGCAAAAAAGAGTAGAATCAGAGAACTCCAGATCTCTCCGGTCAGCATCAGGGGAGGATCTGTCTTTTTCTAGAAATGTCCACTTCAGTTTATTATAGATACATGGGAGAGCATAGCCAGAAACAGACACCCTGGGAGAGTTCAGAGTGGCCATAACCCTTAACCATGTAAGAGAAGGGGAGGGGAACAGAAAAAGGAGAAAGGTGAAACAACTATAGCAGCCAGGAACTCAAAGGTGTAAAAAGGGCTGGTAATGTCTGTATTATATAAGAAAGAGCCTCTCAGAGAAGGGCTGCACAGGTCCTGGGATGCAGAGTTCAGTATAGAGAGTGGGGCATGTAAGCCATACCCTGTAACAGGTAGAGACTGAAGGATGCTGGGAAAATCCAGAGACCAGGCCTGGTTTGTTTTGTTAAATAGGTACCTTAGCCATTTGTTCCAGGTATGAAACTTACCAACAGCCAGACATTTGAACAAATTACATCACAATTTCCTGACCAACAGGATGTGAAAAGTGACTTTCTCTGCATTCATGTTTACATATCAAACTTTTCTCATGATTCTGCACTAGTTCTTTTGTTTGTCACATACATGTCACCATCCAGGGTAATAGGATAAGCATGGTGGAATGTGTCAGGGCCTTGCTAGCCTGGGCTTCTGAGTATTGCTCAAAGTAGACACCATGTCACCAAATAGCATTCACATATTAAGATTTCAGAGATCCTAAGCTTTGTCTTATAAATACTAGTTTTATCAGAATGATGACACAAAGTTTGGATTCCTTTTCTTTTGAAACTTGCTATCAAAGAGATTTTAAAACATTATCTCATAGTAGGCATTTTGTTCAGTTACTGCATGTGGAAATTATGAATGTCTTGAACTGAATCTGTGGTATATCTAGACTCTGGGGTCTAGAGCATAGTACAGATGTAAAGGACTCAAACTCTATGATGTCCACAAACAGCACTTCCACTGACATTGCATACTCAAACACATTGCCTTTATTATGACAGATATCCTTTGAATGCTTTATCGTGTCTGTGAGCAAACTGGCCTATAGTCCATAGTTTTCATATGGTTATACAGGATGAAAGCAAACATTTTTCATTAGAAACTACAGTTCCATCCAAATTTACATGAAAAGGAATTTGTATTTCAAATGATAAGCCAGATATTCAAGATGGCTCAATAAATACCTGTTGAATTATTGAAATTTTATCAAAAAAGGGCTCACCAAAAAAAAATGCCTTTATCAAGAACTCCACTGGGAGCTGTTCTGCTATTAAGAGCAGTGGCAAATACATGGTTTGAAAAGGCGAGTTTTGCATTAGCCATGAACACAGTCCTTGCTCTCCATATCAGCAAGGGTACAGCAGCAAATTTAGTGGAATCATTATGGCTAGAAACACAGAGGACCTATAAAACTGATGTTTCTGACATCAACTCACAAGCATAATTGGACTATCCAGTCCATAAAATGTCTCTAGATGTATCCTAAGTACAATAGAGCTCATTACAAGTCCAAGTGCTTGCTTTAAATGGCATGTAATTTGCTTAATATTTAAACCAGTGACTTCATTGTCTTTAATTTGTACAAGGCTGAAGATGTAAAAGTCAACATTTAAGGAACACTACAAAAAAGTTTTATTTTATCAGTTCTTTCAAGAAAATGGAAAAAACTCTGACATGTAGGGAATGTTGGGACCATTTGGCTCTCTCTTTTTTTCCCTCAGTTATCCTGGCAGATTTTGGGCACATAAAAATCAACCATCATCCAATATAACCACACTCCTTTTCTTCTGACTGTCCTACTACATGTAGTACAAACACATCAACATATTCTTCTCTTGGATTGATAAATTACATACAGGAACAGTTACAAAATTAAATAGAATGTGACACTTACCATCCTTGAAAGAATCCATGCTCAGAAATACTTAAGATCCTACAATTTGCACACTAGAAACACAAAGAGTCACAATAATATCAATCAACCAGAACCCTATCCAGAGCTCCCAGGGACTAAACCACCAAGCAAAGAGTACACATGGAGGGACTCAAGGCTCCAGCCACATATGTAGCAGAGGACGGCATTGTCAGGCATCAATAGGAAGAGAGGCCCTTCGTCCTGGGAAGGCTCGATACCCCAGTGTAGGGGAATGCCAGGGTGGGGACAGGTGTGGGTGGGTGGGTGGGTGTGGAAATACCCTTATAGAAGCAGTGGGAGGGAGCATGGGATAGGGGGATTCCAGGGGTAGGGGACTGGGAAAGATGATAACATTTGAAATGTGAGGAAAGAAAATATCTAATTAAAAAAAAAAAGAACGAAAGAAAGAGAAGAAAACAGAGGGAAATGGAAGTAGGATGATCCTATAGACTGTGACAGCTCATCCTCAATAACATACTTCTGCCAATAATACTCTACATCTAAAATTTCTGTAGACTCTCCAAATAGAACCTTCAACTGCATTCTAACTAATGTACAAAAGCAAATAGGAAGAGTTTCTCTTCCAACTACTACATATACATACACGCACAGGAGAAATTTTATTATGAGATCATCTCTCAAAATTGTGGATGCCCTATGCAAACTGAAGAAATAGGTCACCATTGATGTTTTCAGTTCAAAGCAAATCCAAGGCCAAAAGCCCTAAGATTAATCATCATTCAGCAATCAATTCTTTTTTAAAATTTTGTTATTACATTATATAGCTAAACTAATTTTTTTGTTCATTTACTGTTGGATATTTAAGTTTGATCTATAAATAAATGTGGTTCGTTCATTATCTATAAGTTTTTGTAAAGATAGTCTATTGGTGAGTTTTGTAATCACTGTTACATCATACTGACCCTGTAACCACAAAATAAGCCTTGGAAGTGTTTTTTTTTTAATTTGTTTTTTTTATTTGTGTGTATGTGTTTGATTATCTGAGATTAGAAGATGACATTGCATACCTTAGAGCAGGACTTTCAGGTGTCTATGAGTTACTCTACATGGATGCTAGGAACCTAACTCAGGTCCTCAGGAAGAGTAATGAATGCTTTTAACCACTGAGCAATCTCTCTAGCCTAAGAGGAAAGACTTATTTTAGCTCATGGTTTCAAACTGTCATCCATCATGTCAGGAAACTATGACAAAAGTGAGCTTGGCAGCTAGGAAACAGAGAAAATGCCAACATTCCCAGACTTCCTCTTTCTTCCTATATATTCTGTGTCAGCCTCCAGCTTATTATGTGTCACTGTCAAGGCTCAGTGTCTGTCTTTCACCCTTAACTAGTTCTCTGTGGAAACATCCTCACAGACATTCCAAAAGGCATATTTGACTATCTAACTTACTCGAACCAATTATTTTAACAAAAAAGGGTAAGCAGGTACTGTATTCTTTCTTCTAGAAAGGACTCAGAAGCACACTGGGAGAAGCATGTGGCAGCAATAATTCAGCCAGATAACAAGTTGCTAGGTCTTTATAGTGGCCACCGTCTTACACGCCTATTGGTGATGGGTGCAATTTCTAATTCCTTTGTATTCTTCTCAATAGTTAGTATAATCTGACCCTTTACAAAGTGCATGATGACTTCTTTCTTTAGGCAAATTTTGTGGTCTTTAATTTTTAATGTGGTTATTCTTCAATTAATTACTTCCCATTACAGAAACAAAGGCCTTCTGAATGAGCTATTCCAATGCTAGTGGACCATGAAGTTTTCTTTTCTGTCTGTTGAATATTGTTGGAATTTTCAGCTCTGGTGGCTCTACCCTGTTCAAACGATCTTGGTTGGTTCTTTTACGGGCCTCTATAACTCTTGTGCACATATGACTATCAGTTCTCAGTCAACTGCTTCGTGATAGGGGAGACCTATGCAAACCCACATTCTTCACTCTGTGCAGCACACTTGTATTTTGTACTTTGCTGTCTTCAGTGTTTACCAATTCACCTACATCCAACCCCACTTCTTATCCTCTCTTCTAGAAATTCCCAAGGCAGCCAGCTGGAGCCTTTGTAGCATTTACCATCTCTGTTTCCTTTCTCCTGGTGACCAATGCCCTTAAAAATTATGGTTTTCTTTCTGAGTTTCCCCCCTCTCTATTGTTTTAAGAAGGAGAATAAAATTGGTCCCCATTATTTCTCCTTTGCAGACTATAGAGCGCTTCATCCACTTTTTGACAATTTTCATCAGTTCAGGACATGGAGACTCACTCCTATTTTGGAAGGTAATAAGACTCTCTAATTTTCCTAGCTATTAAACTAAAACCAAGAAAATTTACCTTAATTTATAGTATGCTATATAAATTAACAGTTAACAGCTCCAGCTTTGTTTGAATAAGTTTCTCAAACAATCTTCTATATCCCTTTCTCCTTTCCACTTAGAAGGGATAGTTTTTCTATGGACAATTTTTGTGAGTGTTTTCCACACAGTTCGTTTGAGTTAATGATTTCCCAAGCCACACTCCTTCAGGTCGGTATCTGTAATGGGGGACGGTGGCACTGGTAACCATCTAGGGGATTGGCAAGCTTGTTTCCTGAAATGAGGAAGGAATTGAATGTCTGGAAAGATGGAAAATGGACATTCAGAGAATGGAAAAGAAACAGCTCTAGCTCCTCATGTGAGAGGGCCTAAGTCTGGGAGTCTAATAAATGGACTCTAGCTCCTGTATATTTTAAGACAACTGGATCCTCTGCATTCTTCCAACTGTCCCTTTAGATACCCTACTGCCACCCACTGCTTCCTTTCTCCCATTTTACCCCAAGCCTTCTGGGACTGAGAAACCAACATTTCATGGAATTCACTTTCACTTTTGCTGTTTACCTATGTCCCTCTAACTCACCTCTATATCCACAGTAATTTTAATAAAGTTGCAGGGTTGAAATAACCTCAAATTTGATAAATTTTAAGCCATTATTTCTTTAAATTTAGATATGAGTGTTATAAAAAGTAAAGCTGTGAAATGGAAAAGCATCCAGACACAGTAGACTGAATGCCACCTAACCTGTTCATTTTCTCATTGATGGCTTGCAGAGCTCACTAAATGTAATGATTAATATTGATCATCAAAACATCTGGGCGACAAGCCTACTGCAGATCTGTGCAGGGTTATATAGATTAGGTAGCCTCTGGCCTACCTGTGAGAGACCTTCTTTATTAGGTTAATCTAGGTGATAAGATCTAACTGGGCAGCACCGTTCACTGGGCTTGGCTTCTGGACTCCACAAGCTGTCTCAAGATTCTACAGTCCCAACTCTTTCACCATGGTGTATTTTAATATCAAAAAGTGATCCAGACAAAACCTTTGATCTGTTAGATTGTCTTTGCCAAGGGGTTCTATAATAATGGGGAAAGTGACTAATACTATGTCCCTGAACTTCCAGTAACCAAGCTGGACTAAATAGGAAAGACAAGTTTAAAATTAAATAGTAAATTATGATGAAATAATAGAATTCCTTGCTTCTCAAATACTACTGGATGGCCATGTAAGAAAACTAAGATGCACTGGGTTGAAGAACCTCAGAGACTTGTTATTACAATATACTTAGTTGCTGCTACAGTGCCACAAAATAATAAGTACAAGGTATGTATTGATTTCAATTATCTCCATCTTTCCAGTAAAACGAAGGGAGTTGGATAACAAAATTAAGTCTGCCAGTTAGAAAGTTCTATTAAATTTAATTTAGCTATGAAAACAAACCATGGGAATTTCCTCCATCAATAAGAATGAGCCAAATTTCAGCATCGTATTTCACCCCGACATTTAGCAAATTTGCTTCCAGCCAACCTCACATCTAAGCCATTCCTCAGAATAACAAATTTTATTGTTTGGATTATTTTTTCACTCAGATAACCATCTAACATTATTTAAGATTCATTGTTCTCTTTGGGACTTCTGGCAAGGGACATGTTACAGATATACAGCATTAATAAAATAGTGCCATCTAAGATTTACTCCTACCTCAGTAGGACTGTTAAATGTCATGTGATCCAAATCTATCAGTATTTAAAATTTCAAAGACAAATTATTGCCAAACATCTAAACATTCACCAACCTCAAAACCCTATTTACTTGGACTGTCCCCAGGGCAGCAAACTAACATCATGGAAGAGTTGTTTTTTAATTAAAGGGACCAGATAAAAATCTACCTCCCCACTCCCCAAATCCTTCACTTTCTGCATCTTTGAAGAACTACAACCTATTGGACATGGTCTAGTCAAGTAAATGTCATTACACAACAAAGGTATTGAGTTTTATTAAATCTAGATGAATTTAAAAATTAAGTGCTACAATATGCCTCCTCATAACTTAATTTATTCAACCATGGCTACTATACCTACATTTTCTAGATCCTTAAAAGCTTCCTTACTCTGAAGCAGATCCATCTAATCTATTGATTACAATAATGAAAATTTAAAATGTCAGTCTCTATTTTAAATCAGAAATTCAATGAGTAACATTAATTACTAAGGAGATGCCTAAAGTACAGAGAACAATGATTCCTTTAGGATGTTATTAGCCAGAAGAGTGATGGAGAGAAAAGAAAATAAACAATTCTGTAGTGGTGAGTGTTGACAGAGTGGAGGTTGCTGGCCAAAACAACATCAAACTAGGTACTTGTTCAGTCTTGAGCTTTATTAAGCAGTTTTATCACTCTCTGTGGTGGTCCAACACAGGACGTCAGATAATGGGGCTTCTCAATTTAAAAGCTTTGCTTTGGTGGGGATTGAAAGCTCTGATAATACAAATCCAGGTGCCGTTGACATTTTTATTAAGAGCTCTGATGACAAATCCATTAACAATTGCTGAATCAAGAGATCTGTGTGAAGCATGATAGACGTGCTAAAGTAATTTTCTTTGTCCATTGCCAATATACCTGCTATAGTTACTAATGGTATGCCAGATATGATAAGTAAAACTTATGGACTTAGAATTTTAATGAATTAACCTTTTATAAATGAACTAAATATGTACCTTCAAGGTGAAAGCCAACTTATCAATATAGTATTTCAGATCATAACAACATTCTAAATTAAACTGAGATTATGATTATCTTAAATCAAGGCAAATATGAACTTCGACATGTTGATTAACTATATTGTTGGAAATACTGAGAAAAATGTAGTTTTGTTTTTCAAATGTTACAAGACTTGGAAAGCTAATATTAAATTTTGATAGGGGGTAATATGTGACAGTATGTGTAACTACATTTTCTGTTGACATAAACATGTTATCTGCTGATTTTTTGAATGGAATTGTACTGAGCTGCAATCTGATAATTTGATCATGCCTCTTTATCAGCTAGCTATAAGTCCCATCTACTCAAAGAAACATACCTATTACTTCATTTTTATATGTAATTTAACTCATAGATTTTGGCAAAATTTACATCTGTGAGCTATGGTTTTCAACAATTAAGCATAAGAGTAAAACTGGGTCCCAAATTGAGACCCATCCAATGGGCAAGAACCAAACCCTGACACTATTACTGATGATCTGTTATGCTTGCAGACAGAAGGCTAGTATAACTGTCCCCTGAGAGGCTCCACTCAACAGCTGACCCTAACATACTCAAAGACTCACAGACAAACATTAGATGGAGCTCAGGGAGTCTTGTGGAAGATTCCAGTGGAAAGATTAAGGGACCTGAAGAGGATAGGGACTCCACCGAAGACCAACAGAAACAACTAATTGGGATGTTTGGGGCTTTTAATACTGAACCACCAACCAAAGAGCAAGCATGGTCTTCATGTAGGTTCCCCAACAACTGGACCAGGGCTGTCCCTGAATTTGTTGCCTGCATGTGGATTCCATTCCCTAACTGAGCCACCTTGTCTGGTCTCAGTAAAAAAATATGTACCTAGTCCTGCAGTAACTGATATGCCAGGGAAGAGCGGTTGAGATTCCCTGAGGTCTCTCCTTCTCAGAGGAAAAGGAGACTGGGGAATGGGAGAAGGAGCAGTGAGAGGCAGGGAACTGTGAGGACAGAGGAAGATGATATTGAGATGTAAAGTGAATAAATAAATAAATTTTTAAAAAAGAGTAAAACTAGTATCAAAATATTCAATGAGGAACCTGAGATCTCACCAAGAATTGCAACTACTTTCATCAAACCAGATACTGACACATTGGCTTCTCAATATCCAATACCCCACTATTTCTTCTTTACCCTATTTTTCTTACATATATATATAATATATATATATTATATAAAATATATATATATTATACATTAGTATTACATATATATATGTATATATATACATATATATATATATATATTTCAAAATATTCAATGTGGAATCTGAGATCTCACCAAGAATTGCAACTACTTTCATCAAACCAGATACTGACACATTGGCTTCTCAATATTCAATACCCCACTATTTCTTCTTTACCCTATTTTTCTTACATATATATATATATATATATATATATATATATATATATAAAGAAATTATGTTACATAGATATGTTTATTTTCTTCATCAGTGATCACAAACTTGGGAACTGCTCAATGATTTTAGAGTAGGTTACTTTTCTTTGGGTTGATTACCTATTCTACATAGACAGACTTTACTTCTTGCCATCATCATTCTGCCTTCTGGAGAAGTAATCCTATTGTTTTTATGGAACTGTATGACAATCAATTTGGCTTTTTCCAACTTTGGGGTACCCCTACAAAGGACAAATATAAAAATCCCCAAAAATATATCCCCAGTTTTATTTGTATTATATATATTTTATTTGTATCAGTGTCGTATGTAAAGAAGAAAAGAAGCCACTGAAAACAAGAACTGAATAGAGCTGTGACAGAAGAGTAGAGAGAGCAAGAGCGTTAGAAGTTCTAGGCATGACCCAAGAGCAGCAAGAATGAAGCCTATTGCCAGGCGGTGGTGGCGCACGCCTTTAATCCCAGCACTTGGGAGGCAGAGGCAAGCGGATTTCTGAGTTCGAGGCCAGCCTGGTCTACAGAGTGAGTTCCAGGACAGCCCGGAATACACAGAGAAACCCTGTCTCGAAAAAACCAAAAAAAAAAAAAAAGAATGAAGCCTATTTCAAATGTCCAGATTATAGTCCATTAGAATATCTTACTATCTCTCAGGAGTATCTACATATCGGATTCCTTCTTGTGTTTCATGTGGCCTCACAGGTTGGCCTAAAGAGGGATGACTCCAGTGTTGCCTGAGTTCTCTGACCTGTCTGATTTTCCCCTTGCAGACAGTGGTGTGAGAAGGTGTGGAATCAACCAACAGCTCAGACTCCAGGAGCAGGTGAGATGCTGCAAGAAGCTTATTTATTAATTTTCAGAGGTACCTTTTATACCCTCCATCCCATTGGTCACAAGCAAGTTGTTTTCAAAGTGGCAGTTCCTGATCGGTTGTCGCTGTTTGCATCACTAATCTCTAGGCTGTCACACAGGCTTCAGTTTGGCCCTCATGCAGAGTTTACCTTCCTGGTTCCACTCTTCTGTTTCTGTTCCTTCTACACCCCAGGATCTGATTTCAGGCATTTTGATGGTAGAATAGTGTGAGATCATTCCCAGAAGACTTCTAGAGATGGCAAGAAAGAAAAAAAAATTAACTTTCATTCAATTTTTCAATTAAAACACTAGTGGTTTTGTCTCTCTTGGTTGCAAGTAATATATTACAGTATTGTATTGAGCCAAGTCTGAAGTTCTACATCTGGGCAGTGTTTTTCTTATCAAGAAGAGAATTATTAATAAGAAGTAATTATTTAATATCTCATATGAATTTAATATAAAATCTAATATCTAGGGAATATGATCCCTTGGACTATTAATATGCCATACTAATCACTTAGAACTTTGGCCATATTTTCCTGCTAGATTTTAGCAACAGAAGCAATCTGTATCTGCCATACAGATATCTAAAGCTAATGAATTTAATTTTCTCCTTCTTTTCTTTTCTTTTTTGTTTTTTGTTTTTCGTTTTTGTTTTGTTAATGAGGAAGTATTTTACTGTTGCAGTTCTCAAATGCCACTTGGATGCTCTCTCCCTCTCCCTCTCCCTCTCCCTCTCCCTCTCCCTCTCCCTCTCCTCTCCCTCTCCCTCTCCCTCTCCCTCCTCTCCTCTCCTCTCCCTCCCTCCCTTTCCCCTTCCCTTTCCCCCTTTCCTTCCCCCTCTCCCTCTCCCCTGCCCCTTCCCTTACCACCCCCACCCCCTGTATGTCTGTGTGCATGCTTGCTCCTGTTATGGTTCTGACTCCAATAGTTTTCTTACTTCTAATAGTTGTTCCATATATATGAAAATATGGCAAATGTCTTTGTCTTAGCCCTGTGTTCTATTGCTGTGAAGAGAAACCATGACCATGGCAACTCTTACAAAAAAAACCTTCAATTGGGGCTTGCTTACAGTTTCAAAATTTTAGTCTATTATCATGATGACACATGCAGACATGGTGCTAGAGAACTAGCAGGAAGTTCTACATCTGGATTCACAGGCAGCAGAAACAGACTCTGAGCCCAGTGTGGACATTCGAAATCTCCAAGGCCACACCTACTGATAAGCTTCCTTCACCAAAGCCACACCTCCTAATCCTACTCAAATATTGCCACTTCCTAATACATGAGTCTATGGGAGCAATTCTTACTCAAACCACAACAGTCTTGCTTGGACACATTGAAGAATTTGTCCTCCATGTTGGAACTGCTTTTTGTAGACTGGACACTAACAAATGTCCACCTAGTGAAATTTCCATGGCCTCTCAGAAAAAGATACAAGTGACTTTCCACAGATATAAAATATTTTGAAAGACATCAGTAGTTCACTGAGACATAGTAGATTTTTTTCAGTTTATAATTTTTTTAATTTTACTTATTTTTATTTATTCACTTTATATCCTGCTCACTGCCCCCTTCCTGGTCACCCATTCCCACAAACCTTCCCCATCCCCCATCCCCTTCTCCTTTAAAATGGAGCCCCACCCCTACCCCTTGGTATCCCCTACCCTGGCACTTCAAGTCTCTGCAGGGCTAGATGCATCCTCTCCCACTGAGGCCAAACAAGGCAGCTCAGCTAGAAAAACATATCCCACAGACAGGCAACAGCTTTTGGGATAGCCCCTGCTCCAGTTGTTCAGGACCCAAATAAGGACCAAGCTGCATATCTGCTACCTACATGAAGTCCAAGTTGCATATGTGTGGAAGGCCTAGGTCCAGCCTATATATCTTCTTTGGTTGGTGAATCAGTCTCTGAGAACCAAAGGGTCTGGGTTAGTTGACTCTATTGGTCTTTCTGTTGAGTCCCTATCTTCTTCAGAGCCCACAATCTTTCCCCCAACTCTTCTATAAAAGTCCCCAAGCTCCATTCAATGTTTGGCTGTAGGTGTCTGCATTAGTCTGAGACAGGTGCTGGGTGGACCCTCTCAAGAGGGCAACCATGATAGACTTCTGTCTACAAGCATAACAGAGTATCATTAATAGTGTCAGAGATTGGTGCTTGCCCATGGGAAGGGTCTCAAATTGGACCAGTTATTGTTTGGCAATTCCCTCAGTCTTTCCTCCATCCCTGGTCTTGCATTTCTTGTGGATAAAATACATTTTCGGTGGAAAGTTTTGTGAGTGGCTTTGTGTCCCTATCACTCTACTGGCCTGGCTACAGGAAATGGCCTCTTCAGGTTCCATAGTCCAAATGTTGTGAGTCACAGGTACGGTCATTGATACTTGGATGCCTCCCTTATGCCAGGTCTGTCATGTCCTCAAGATGCCTTCCACTTCACCACCTAGTCAGTTGGAGGTTTCCATTCATTATCATGGCCATCTGGCTATCTCTCTTGTCCCTCTCCACTGATGGCTCAGAGGTTAAGAGCAGTGGCTATTCTTCCAAAGGTCCTGAGTTCAATTTCCAGCAACCATATGGTAGCTCATAACCAGCTATAATATGATCTGGTTCCCTCTTCTGACCTGCAGGCACACATGCAGGCAGAACACTGTATACATAATAAATAAATAACACTTTTAAAAAAATCAAAGATATATTTGATTTTAATGACAAGGGGAAAATATAGTCCCATCTGGTACCTCTGAACATATTAGTATATCCAAGTATGGCTACTGAACACCCAGAAAGTCAGTTACACCATTCTGGTACTTTTAACTACTGTGTAATATTTAGAAAAACCTTGAGCAAAAAATAAAAACAAATCAAAACAAAAACTAATGCATTTAAATAAACCTAGATTGGACATATATGTTTTTTTTTTTCTTTAAGACACTTCTTGAACTAGTTACCAAGAGCAGAAAAATAACTTCATGACTTAAGTAAAGTATTACTTCAGTGAATTGAACTTTATCCTTAGAAATTTTAAGGTCATATATATATAATCTATTTTTGTCTTTTATTTAATTTTTTTGCACTCCAGATTTTATTTCCACGCCCCACCATCCATCCTCTAACTGTTCCACATCCCATACCTCCTCCCCAGCTCCCTGTCTGCATGAGAATGTCCCCACCCCTCCAGAACCCCTCCCAATCAGACCTCGAAACTCCATGGGGCCTCCAGCCTCTTGAGTGTTAGGTGCATCTTCTCTAACTGAACCCAGACTTGGTAGTCCTCTGTTGTATATGTGTTGGGGGCTTTATATCAGCTGGTGTATTCTGCCTGGTTGGTGGTCCAGTGTTTGGGGGGGGGTTTCCAGGTTAATTGAGACTGCTGGTCCTCCTACAGGGTCGCCCTCCTCCTCAGCTTCTTCCAGCCTTTAAGTCTCATTTTCACATACCTTAAATTACTTACTTATATCTTTTCAATAACCTTAGACTTCCTTGATTTGTTTCCCATTCTGGAAAAAATAATCCAGCTACTTTAATTTCATTTACAAATCTTTCTTTGCTATAAATATTTTTATTCTTACATTCTTCTAACATTTTTCCTATGTACCAGTTTGCTTTTAGTTTCCTTCCCTACTTAATATGATAAAGTAAACCATTAAAAACTAAATCTCCATGTGTTATGACGATCTTCTTCCTAACTAAGCAGTACCTATCCTGCCTCATAGGTACCAACGGAAAACAAAACATTTGATTCTATAAATGTTCTCCCTAGGAGGAAAGAAACAAAGGTTTCCTTCTCTCTTGGGAGGCAATATACCATACTTTAACCCCAATACAAGACAGAGATATAAAGCTTATCTGTGTACTTTTCCCCTGCATTGTCCTTGGAAAAATATCTGTAATATGTATATGGGCTACCACATAAGTAACAAGAATTTGGGTGTCCCATTTGTTTTATTAATAAAAACCTTTTCAGAATGGACTCAAATGGAATTTTGAGGACCAGCTTAAAATTTTAAGCTTGTTTAAAAGCAAGTCTGGAAAAAAGAAAACAATCTGCAGGCAGTCAAGTTGTGAATCTTTCCAGCTGACCGAAGCAGGAGAATTAGGAAGCAGAAAATACCAGGGCATTTAAGCAAGCATGTTAGTCAGATATATACCATACAACAGGGAGAGAATATATAGAGAAAAAGCAAGAAAAGAAAAAATGTTGGCAAAGTCCAAAGAGTTAGGGAAGGTATACTTAGAATGTATGCTTCCTACACCTTGATAGGAAGAAGAAAAGGAGAAGTTTCATTTTTCTGAATAATTGAGGAAAGTGGAAAAATTTTCAAACTACATACAGTGGTCTAGGAGGCAAGTGACCATGGATCTCCAGCACCTAAAATTGGAGGCGTCTCTGTTTCTGTTTGGGGTTAATCTCTCACTCATTTTTATGCAGTACTCAGACAAAGCTCCTTTATCCAGTTCAATAATGGATCATAAGACCCAAATCAGTCTACAAATTAGGTTAATTATTGGGCCATGTATGAAACATGATCCAACAGCACCAGGAAGACAGAGAGAAAGCCTTGATGAAAATACTGAGTCATAGTTTAACATCAGTTTTCAAGAACTCAAGCCTAAAATAGAGTACAGTATTTGGAGTTATTAGAGTCTCTATCTTGCAATTCTGTAGAGCCTAAAAATAATGAAATTTTAGAAGAGAGAGAGAGGGAGAGGGAGAGGGGAGAGAGAGAGAGAGAGAGAGAGAGAGAGAGAGAGAGAGAGAGAGAGAGAGAGTTGATTTATGAGTATCGAGTCCTGAATTTGAAAGTGCCAAAAGCAAGCCTCAGCCTTAGAGTTTTATTGATATAGATTGATGGCTTTTCATTTTGCTTAATCCAATTTGTTTTTAATTTTCTTGTCTTAATTCTCTGAAGTGATAAGAATATGATAAGTTCAGATTGTCTGGTCTAGCCAGTATAATCATAAGAGTCTATATAATGGAAGCAGTTCAGAGTCACAGAAAGAGATGTGACTACGGAAGTTGATATGAAGGATAATGGAGAGTAACTAGCCAAGGAATGGAGAAATCCATCACACCTGGAACAGGCAAGAAAATATATTTTCCTCAGATTCTCTAGAAGAAACAGTTCAGCCAAAATGACTGAGACCTTTCACTGCCAGAACTGTATAAGCATAAATTCATATTGTTTTACACAACCCAATTTACAAGAATTGGTCGCATTAGCACCATAAATCTAATAATCTAGCAGTCTCACATCCAGATAATCATCTGAGATAAATTTAAAATGATAAATAAGGACTACATGCAAATGTTGATGGTAGGTTTAGACACAATTACAAATACTGGAAACAATATGAAGAACAATATTGAAGAACACTATATGAGTAAGTAAGTAAATGATAATATTCCTCTCAGTGAAAGTCTGCTCATCAAAAAATAAAAACAACCTGCTTGCAAGAAATGGGTATATTCCAAATGTAGAGTCCTTTAGTTGACAGAAGTTACATTCTTGACTAATCACATTTAGGTAAGCATTAAGATTCATACCCCATTCTTTCTATATACCATCATCCTCAAAGAACTTAACAGTAGTCTAAAAAAACATGCAAATTAAAACTCCAGAATGTCAATGGGTATGTCTCAGAGAAACTCAGTCTCTCTAACCTCAACAAACAATGGCAGCCATCATTTTAAAGGTGCAATGCTTAATCAAACTTTGATCCTAGGTGGTTGCATGGGGTTAAAGCTCTATTATTCACCTATTAACTTAAGAAGAACATTTCCATGGTTATTTTTGCCTTAAAGACAAAAAAACAAACAAACAACAACAACAAAAAAAAAACCTTTCTTTTTAAAAGGATCTTAACTGCCTTATTGGTGAACCAAAGGAGAAAAGCACTAACTGTATTTTAAAGAAAAGAAAAGAAAAGAAAAGAAAAAGAAAAGAAAAGAGAAAAGAAAAGAAAGAGAGAAAGAGAGAAAGAGAGAAAGAGAGAAAGAAGGAAAGAATAGAAAAAGAAAACTTATAGAAAATAAATGGAAAGAGTAAGAAAATAGAATAACATCTTTCTGGGAAAATAAATGGGTATGTGGAGTATTAGTGGGTTCTCTTAACATTGGAGAGGGCAAAGTTCCCTTCTCATGGTCAAACCCCATCTCCTATTATTCTACAACAATACAGGTCTTATTTCCATCCCACCCATTTCTCAGTGCAAAGAGATAAAGGCACTATCTTCACTTCAGTTGGTAAATACTACCATCTTGAACTGCTATGTTCTATGAGAATGAACCAAGTTAGAGCCATCTCAAGGCAAATAATAATTCCACTATTTCTTGACTCAAAAGTCCATAATCAGTTCCCTGATCCAATCTCCAAGCAGAATTTCTTACTTGATAATCTATAATCACTGTATTACTTTTTTAAATCTCACCATTGTGTCTCTATCTTTGGAGAAAATGGGAAACAAAAAGCAGAATTTCCATCTCTCAATTTCACTTAGCTAATAAAAAGGCAATGGAAATACTTTGCTTACCACCTACACAATATTATAAATAACATCTTTCTTTTTCATGGAACTTGAGAAACTGAAGGTCATAAAACTAATCTTTTCTGAAGTAATTCTTCTGTAAAGTGATTAGTAAGTTCATTTTTGTGCTGAGTCACAGGAACAAAACTCTTGGATGAATATATAAACTGTGACCAGGCTTCAAGAAATCTTCTTTTTATTACTTTAACTTTGGGGAGGAAATTTAACTTTCTGGAAAGAAAACACTAAAAAGAAAAATTATGTCCTTGGCTTGCAGATATTAATCAAAACACAGATTTTCAGTAGAAAAAGCATCCAATTTTATTTATGTTTCTGTATACATAAGAAGCCATAAAAGAAATGAAACTCAAGTAGATATATTCAAGAATTTGTATATCATTGTAACTAAGGAAAAGATGTAGAGTAAAAGGTCCAATGGAGAAACATCTTGTCTCTAGCTTGACCCAAAGCTCCTAGATCTAGAAATCCTTGCTTCTGTGACTCAGCATTACCGGACATTATGTAAGTATTTACTGCCAAGTAATACTTCCAGTCTCTCTGTACTTTTCCACTAGCTCAGGGAGCATGCTCCAAAGACCCTATAAAAGCCTGTCCCTCCATCCATTCCACTGCTGTCTATGTTCTCACTATTCTGGATTTCTCCTCAATGAATTTCTTGTGTAATGTTTGTTGCACGGTGTGGTATTCCTTGGATTCCAGTTGTCAAGATGCTGTTGCATTGGAAAAACCCTTATATTTGATACCATCATTCAGAAAGGCTTTCCAGGTATCTGTGTTTCCTCTCACTGTCAGTGAAACACCTCCAGTCTACCTGCAATAGACTCATATTCAGGCTCACACATAGTTCAGCATCCATCTACTGGCAGTAATTCAGTAAGTTTCTTCTTTGGTTTGTGTAAATGTTTCTGAGTTTGAGGAATTACCCATCTGGTACTGTTGTAGGCATGGGTAACTCCAGCCCTGGTCCTTAAGGCTACATCTGTCCTTTTTTACCAACCCCATCCCCACCACTGGGAACTATATTCCTGCTGCTTCCTTAGGCCTGGCGGGCTAGTTTAACCCTTTTCTGCCCCCACCTCTCAAGTCCTTTACACCTCCTGCTTGAAGAAGCAGTAATCCCACAGCTTTGTGACTTTATGGCTTTTATGACTATGGTACCCATTCCTATCTGTTTCCAGTGGATGAGACCTCACTCTCACCTCACTTTTTCACTCATCATCTGGTAAGCCTTCAGGTCTTGTGAAAACCCTGGTAACAGGTACTAATCTTGGGCAGTTAGCCTTAACATTGAATGAGCTGACTGCCCACTAAATAAATAGCTTGGCCCTTGTTTGCTCTTTTGTGAGTCCTTGGGACACCATGAACATTAGGCTGCTGCAACCTTTTTTCCTCACTACATGGGAACTGTGTCATCCATACCTCGTAATTTCCTCTTGGGAATGCTTCTTAGAAAACCTCTAGACTCTCCAGATGGAACCAGATGTGAAGAACATCAAACTTATTTGCTTTTGCAACCAAATTTGTCCTCAGTATCCCTTAGATAACCAATCCAATTGACCACCTAATGGCACACCAGTATCCAATATAATGTGGGACATTTACAACTACTTCAAGTGGTCAGGGAAATGGAAAGAGATTTCCCATTCCCAACATTCCAGATTTCTCTTATCTCCACTCCAAGCTCTATCTTAGCTCTTCCTGTTTCCCCATCTACCTTCTACCTATGAAGCACAAACTACTACTTATGCAGCTAATGAATCTCTCCTTTATTGACTTCTACCCTCTACTCCTTCTCTTTCTCCAACCCCTACAATCTCCCCTTTTCCCTCTCTAGTGTCAGGCTACCCTAGTCATCCCTCTCAGGCACAGACTTTTAGCCCACTGGCAGCATTCAGTCCTTCTCCTACTTGCTTCTGCTCTGCCATAGGATGCTCTCTGCTTCTCCCTACCCAACCTGACCTAGCCCTAGTTCTCCTATTGCTGGTTGCAAGAGTGGACTATGTGGTCAGGATATGTGTCCTTTCTCATTAAGTTACTTCTCTCACTTAAAAGAAGTTGGGATCTTATCTTCCTAATTCTGTTACCTTCATTACAGAGGTCCAATATATAAATCAAATATATATATACCCAATCTCACAACTCACCATCTATGACATTTAAGTGATTCTTATTAACAACATTCTCTTCCAGGAGTGCAGTTGAGTCTGGGACGAGGCTACAACACATGGAATTCATCAAATTAATGCTACCCACATAGTCAGGGCTAAGGAAGTCCCTGATCAGGACCCCAGAAAAGAACTACAATACCACAGAGAAGCATGTAGCTAGGAATGAATTTATAACTTACCCCCTGGCTGGTCTCAGTAAGGTACACTTAAAGTGGTAAATTATAAAAATTTCCAGAGGTCATCCAGGAAAAACATGAAAATCTAGCTCAATTCATAGGCTGTCCTCTTACAAGATACCAATATAGATACCTAGACCCCCAATGGAAAACAACTCCTCAAGACTTACTTATTTTCCCACAGTTTTCCTGACATTAGGACCAAACTTATATAACTAGAGAAGGAACCCCTGACCCACAGGCAGAGGTCTTAGCAGTGACCTTTAAGGTATAGAGTAGCAGAGATGAAAAATCCTGAAAATAAAAATATCAAATGTTGGTTAAGGCATTTCAACTGGCAATATCAACTTCCCAGGCTCCCTTGGCTCTTAAAGCCTAATTACCTTAGGGTAATTGTTTCAGATACATGCAGGAGGGGTTTTAGGCTTGGGTCTGACTGAGCCCTTGTAAACAACATCAACAATGTCAAAGATGCCATAAATAGGTACAATGGGCAGTTGATTGCCACCATGTCCTTTGCAGCACGCTACCACCAGGCCCATATAGTCCTCTAGCTGACCTCCTAGGCCTGGCCATGGACAATTGAGGAGATCTGACCTCCTTAGGCCTTATCATCACCATCTTCAACCAAGGAGGCCCTGGAAGTCAACACTGTATCAGTGCAACTCATCTTCTTCTTTCTGGACATTGGGGTTACCTAGGTTTGGGGTCCTGACAAAACTATGGGGACAGACCTCTCTTTGTTTTCCTATTGTCATATTAGGGGAACAGTCTTACCAACACTACCAAATTCCACCACTTAGTTGTATCTTTAGGGGTATTCATTTCCCCAATCCTTCTATTCCTATTCCTTTGCTGGGGAATGACCTCCTAATAAAAATGAGAGCCTCTATTTCCTTCACCCTACCCCATCTGACCCTACACTCACCAGCTATCCCCGTTCTCCTCCAAGTCTTAAAATCTGAACTACTTTTTCCCTTGAGAGCCTTCCACTAGCATCCTCAAGTATGAGATATGCCAAACCCCTTTATAAGCCAAACACCATTCCCTTCTCATCATCCAATTACAGAACCCTTTCCTTTCTGCCAAGAGAAAAATGCAAGTAGTTGTTCACCCACCAGGATCTGGTTGCTTGGAATGTTTTCTCTGTCTACTTGCTGTGTACAGATGGGTCTGTGCTTTCTGATGTGTCCTAAGTCTTGTGGCAAACATGGGAGCTGAAATGGAAATAAGGTGAGGCTCAGTTGAATGTGTGAATGATGGTGGCCATTGTATGTTTTGTTTCTGAGTCATCTCCTTTGAGTATCTGATCTTTTTGTGTTCTGTGTTTACTGATTTTGACTTTGCTTTCTCTGCCACTGCCAGCCACTAGCCACCACCTCTAATGCTGCATGCCGTGCGTGGTTGCTTTGATAGTCAAGGCTCAGAATTTATCTCTCAAATTGAGGTCACTAGATTCAGTTTAGTAGGGACTATAATGTCTTTCAGGTATGGATAATATTGAAGTTGTATGTTTTTCTGCTTTACTGAAAAACTGGCTCTAGAGTTGGATTATGGCTGCCCATTCTCTACACCCAAATATGTTTGTTTAAAGGTTTCCTCCAAAATCTTTGTCTCATGTCAGGTAGGCTATCTGACTGTGACAGAGAAAGGAGATCAAAATAAGACCAAATGATGTAAAAAGAACTTGCTTTGCAATAATTGCTCTCAGTAACTACTCAAGTCTCTGGTAAATGGTTCGATGGAAAATGTGAAATCTTATGTAACTTCTGAGGGTCTAGGAAAGTGAAGGAGGACATGAAACCTGGTGTTTAGGTACGTAAATGTAAGTTGTAAAGATATAAGAAAGCAATGTAAGTTAATAAGAAATTTTTCAGATCTCTTTTCCCTGTATTTTAAACATTAAGAGTTTTGATATTGATCAATAATGTTCTCATAAACTAATAAAGCACTGCCTACTCTTATCAGTCAAAAGCTCAAAATTTAAATTCCGTTTGGTTGCCTCCTAAGTATAGACTTTCAGGTGCTTCTCATCATGCTAAAATCATCTCTGTACAATTTATATGCCCAGTTCTCTGGAGAGAGGGAACATGTTCGTGCTTTTTATCCCCAAACTCTTGCTATGATTCAAAAGGATGACAGTTGTTATATTTTTATACAATGTGGATTTCAGTTCAGATTACAAAGTGGTCATGCTAATTTATCTAAAAAACAACACAAAACAAAAAATTTATCTCTTCTTAAGAACAACAACAAAAAAATTATGTCAGCTATCAAATCAGGGAGTTATGAGACTTGGATCCACCTCTCACAGGTCAAATGGCCTCCAAATACAGCCTAAGTTTCTCTATTCGCAAGGGTGTCATCTCTCTCTGTCCTGGTCTTGGGACCCCTCCTCTCTCCCAACAACCAGGACTAGGGGCCTGAAAGTTCTGAATGTTTCATTTTCCTTTAAGTTCCTAAACTTTAATTTCTGTTTGTAGTCTATGCCTGTTTCAGCAGATTTCTATTCATATGACAGACAGCATCCAGGAATGACTTGTGGACTAGAAACTGTTCCAAATGGCTGTGTGCCCTGGTGAAAGTTGATGTGACACAGTCCAGACAATGTGATATTTCCCTGTCTCTTCAGCTGAGTCATCAAAGCTTCTAGTAAATTCCTCATTGCCTGAATCCCTTCCTGGTCATTGATTAGAATTCCAGTCTTCCTGGGCCTTGAAAGTGACATCTTAATTTCAGCAAGAAAGAATTACAGAAGCAAGCATGTCTCCTCTACAGAAGGCTAGAGTTTTAGGCTAAAAGGAAACTCCATAGCAAAGGGTACAAAATGACAACCTATAGTGCCTATTGGCATATCAGGAAAAGCACCTGTTCAAACCAAATAGACTCAAATATATCAACAGTTAGACTCATTAGTTGAAATAGTTCTATAGTATGACAGGTCACTCTACCAGCTTTATGTGTAATGAAGAGATGATTATGTGACTTTAAGAAAAAAATCTTGTTTCTTTGAAAACCATTAGAGAAAACTGGTGAGGATTACATACACTAACAGTGGAGAAGGGTGGCCTTTGCCTCTTCCTCAGGGAGGAATATTGCTTCAGTGTCAACCAATTGGATATAATAAAAGAAAAAAAAAAAAAAAACTCAACAACTCCAGACAACCTCCAAAAATGTAAGAAACAACTAAATTCCTCCGGTCAGTGGATCATTGACAGGCCAATGAATTAAATATGGCCTTTCTTAACACCTTTCTGCTCCTTTTCCTAATCCTAACTGCTTGCTATCTTATAAACTTCTTGCCTAGATTTCTCCAACAACAAATTCAAAAGATTTTTAACCAGACCTTTAACTAATTGTTATTACAGGATTATCAGCCCCTACATATGGAATCAGAAGCCTGTGACCTTCACTTATGCCCTGATAGTGAAAATCAGCCTGTTCCAAGGATTTTAATGCCCCATACAGCAGGAGTAATTTAACAATAATATTTCCTTCTTTCCCTTCCGGTGATTAGTTATATGTAGTAAAATAAATAAATAGATAAATAAATAAATAAATAAATAAATATAAATAATAATAAGGAATGAAGGGTAAAAGGGTCACCCAATGGTAAAACACCATGCCACTGGCTAGACACCAAGCTCCTAGACTTGTAAAGCCTCAATCCTCAGTATTAAGAGTCAAACAATGTTCTAGAATTAATATACAGGCAATACTTCCAACCTGTTACAGGGTTTCATTGCTGTAGTCATCCCATGGCACTGGCTTCTATAATATGCTAGGGTCTTCTATTACAACTACACTTCACCAAATAGCATCTCATATGCTCTATGCATGGTGCAAAGCCTGAACTTCTTTGAAGGACCTATTTAGTCCTGGAGTATCAACAGAAACTGAGGCTACATTTTCACCAATACCATTTCCTGGCCTCTCACAGAGCTAAGCCTCAGCTGCTATCCATGAACTGCCTGCGTAACTCTTACATATTACCATTACCAAATCCAGCTACCTGCACAATGTCTATCTCTGGAATGCAGCTACTTTGTGATCTCAGAGTATTTCACCCCAGTGAGTCTGGTCTCTTCTTAATTACCACTAATTTCTCAGTTCCTGCTAATCACCATCAATTGCACCAGTAACCCTTTTAATTTTGACTCTAAAGTCAGAGCCAAGGCCAAAGCTGCTGAATTCTGCTGATTGCTTGGGCTGGAAAATACTCCCCTTGTTACATTGTATCATCACCAGTTTTCTGCTCCCCAACTCCTTCACTGCCTATGGTTGGCTGTCCTGGAACTTTCTGTAGATGGACCTTGAACTCAGAGATCTATCTGTCTCTGTCTGCTGAATTCTGGGATTAAAGGCGTGTACCACCATGGCTGAACCTGAGCCTTTCTTTAACTTTCACAAGATAATGTAAGTTCCAAACTGTAGTTCATTCCAGACATAGTCAAATTGACAACCCAGATGAACCATCACAATCTATTTCTTGTCAATTTGACACAAATTCTTATCTCTTTATGTTCAAGTGAAAACAAAAACTACGTCATAACAATCTGTAAGAACCCTTGTTCAACTGCACTTGCATAAATAAGCTTACCTGGTGAAATTTTGCCCTGCTATGAACAGACATCATGACCAAGGCAACACTTATAAGGACAACATTTAATTGATGCTGCCTTACAGGTTCAGAGGTTCAGTCCATTATCACTTAGGTGGGAGCATGGCATTGTCAAGGCAGGCATGGTACAGAAGCTGAGAGTTTTACATCTTCAGGCTTACATCTTACAAGGAATGCTGCTAGAGAATACTGACTTCCAGGCAGCTAGGGTGAGGGCCTTAAAGCCCATACCCAAAATGACACACCTACTCCAACAGGGCCACACCATCTAATAGTGCTACTCCCTGAGCTGAGCATATATATGTACCATCACATTCCACTCCCTGGCCCCCATAGACTTGTTCAAACATATAAGTCTATGGGACCATACCTAAACATCACAAAATGCAAAATACATTTAGTCTAACTTCAAAAGTCCCCATAGTCTATAGCAGTCTCAACAGTGTTAAAATTCCAAAGTTCAAAGTCTCTTCTGAGATTCATCCAATCATTTAACTATAATCTCCAAGGCATGACAGGAAACCAGCTGGGCAAGTTCAGCTGAAGCACAAGGTACAACCTTGGCTATCCCTAGAACACAGTTTCTTTGTGTTCTCATAAAACACTTCCCAAAAGAATTCACCTTAGTGATGCTGGTCTCTTCTTAACCACCACTAATTTCTTAGCTCCAGCTAACCAGCATCAATTGTCCCAGTAGTCCCTTCTGTTCTGAGCTTTAAAGCCAGAGCCACATAGACAAAGCTGCTGGGTTCTGATGCTTGCTGGTGCTGGATCATAGACCCCTTGTTATATTACATTACATTATCACCAGCTTTCTGTCTTCCAACTCCTTCACTGCCTAAGCTTGGCTCTCCTGGAACTTGTTCTGTAGACTGACTTTGAACTCAAAGATCTTCGTGCCTACCTCCTAAACCATGGGATTAAAGGTATGGTCTACCAAAGCTGGATTTAAATTTTTCTTCACTATAGGCTGGCCTTGACCTCAGAGATCTTCTTGTCTCTGCTTTCTTAAAGTACTGTACTAAAATTCTTGGACCTAAAATTTCCTGGGTAGGATTTTGTCCCAAAGTCCCACTCCCTTATTTTTTTATCTCCTTGAACATAGAATTTATCTCCATTTAATTTCCTGGTATCCCTTTAATACTCGAACCATATATTTTATATTTTTGCTTTCTCAGGTTGGTATGCTTGTTCAAAATGCTCTTCATGAGACTTAACCAGAGAACAAAGTCTATGATGGGTGTTTTTGAGACTGCCTTTGTCAATGCAATTAATCTGAATCTCTTCAGCTTAGCCGCAAGCAAACTATTCAGACAAAGACAAAAAGTAGCCACATTCTTCCCCAAATACCACAAAACAGTCTTTAGTCCACAATTGAAATTCTTCACCAAACCTGTTGGGCCAGGTCTGCACAATTCAAATTACTCTCAGTAACAAAGTCTTCTATATTCCTACTAGGATACCCCTTTAAGCCCTATTTCAAGCATTCCACTACTTTCCAAATCCAAAGTCCCCAAATCCACATTCTTGCAAACAAAAGTATGGTCAGGACTATCACAGCAATATCCCAGTCCCAGGTACCAACTTCTGTCTTAGTGTTTTACTGCTGTGAACAGACACCAGGTCTTATAAGGACAACATTTAATTCAGGCTGATTTACAGATTCAGAAGTTCAGTCCATTATCTCCAAGGTGGGAATATGGCAGCATCCAGGCAGGCATGGTGCAAGAGCAGCAAGAGGTCATCATCTTCATCTGAAGGTTACTACTAGAATACTGACTTACAGGCAGCTAAGATGAGGGTCTAAAAGCCCATGCCTACAGTGACACACCTATTCCAACAAGGCCACACCTACTCTACCAGGGACACACCTTCTAATAGTACCACTCCCTGGGTTGATGTACATATTCAAACCATTACAGTTTGTAAATGCAAACTTATCTCAGGCCCAATCTCTAGTTGTGGGCCACTCTCTTCATTACTAAGAAGGAATACCTTTAGAAAGAGCAGAAAATTCTTCCTATATTTGTCATTTTTTGCAATGTCTTCACTTAAAAACAGTTGTTATGCTTGACATATTTTAAAATGTCCTAGGCCGATTTCATCAAAAATTTTACACAATATTGTATAACTGTGTAATTGATACTTTCTACTTTTCTTCAAATCAAACTTTTTGCAAGAAATTCCGATCAATATATTATACAAACCTTTACCCAGTGCACAAATTCAAACCAAGACCAAGTCAGCCTAACCTAACTAAATTACAAACACAGTGACAAGTAAACATTTACATATAAGCATTTGATTGGAAATGATATACAACAGTTGTGTGACAAAACTGTTCCTTTGGTGACACCATACTGAAGTGGAAATGTCTTGTTTGTGCCACATGATGTTTTTCTTGAAGCTGTCTTGTGAGAAGACGATGTGATGTTCTGCTGAAAACAGACACTTTTGGAGGCACATGATATTTAGAAAGAATGTAAATGGAACCCCACAAACAGTGAGAGGATGTTCATCATTGCTGAGCCATGCAATGTTTCACTGACCTTCACTGGTTTTCACTGGTGTTCATTGGTCTTCACGCCATAGAGAGCAAAACATGCCCAAGAACTTCTCATAGTATTCCAGCTGATTCTAGCTGCTTTCACTGACTCATGTCAATTAGGAGTAGCCTTGCTTTTTCTGCTAGATCATACTACCACTGATGACTCACGTTTGGTATTTTCTATTGAGCAGGACTGCTAGTAACAAAGAATGGAATCTTCCCAAGGAACTACTTCTGAACAGGTCCATGCCACCCTTTTCCTATTACCTTCTTTTGCCCCTACCTCTTATCAGTGTGTTAGAAGGGAAGTGGAAGAGTTTAAGAACCCTAAATAAAGTATAAAGTAGATTTTGCAAAAATCTAAGCCTACACTATTTACTTATTCCAAATAGGGAGCCCACGAATAGACTAACGTATAGATACCACCAAGTTTCATCTCAGTGAATCAATCAGTTTTATTGGGATTATTTCTCAAACCACTTACATTTTTCATACTATTAATTTCAGAAAAAAATCTGAAATACATTCAGGATATTAGGTGTATATAGAAGATAAGGATTAAACAAGTGATATAATACTACAGACCAGTAGAAGTTTGTGATCCCCCCCAATATATATATTTACTTTTCTACTAGCCAATTTAAAAAGTGAAAGATGGCATTGAATAAATTACAACAATGCATTGCTGTTTAGTGTGATAATTTATAATTCTACAATTTCAACATAAAATGAACATAAAATTTTTAATGATATCCTTTATATCCATTTTTCGATGTCTGGTCTTCAAAATACTGTGTTACACTATAATACATCTATATTCAGTGTAGACACATTATCTAAGCTCAGTAAATATATGTGGCTTGTCACTCTCATATTTGTAGCATTGGACTAATGGAAAGATCTTTGTGTAGCTCTTTGAGCAACTATGAAAGTCTCTAATGCCAATTCTTGAATTATTTCTAGATGTTAACTTGATCATTCTATGATCCAAGATAAGTTCTGGAGAGTTGTCTGCTCTCTATATAAGTGGAGTTCAGATCTAGATAGTTCCCGGATCTGTATATGAACAGAGTGAGTTCTGGATACTTAACTGATCTCTCTACAAGAACAAAGACTATTTCTGTATAAATACTTGATCTTTATACAAACAGAGGTCGTTTCTGGATCCCTCCCTGATATCTCTATGAACCTAGGTGAGTTCTAGATAGTTATCTGCTATATATGAACAGATATTCACATTTATTTATTATTTAATCAACATTTCTATTTTCATTAATTTATTAGTTTTATGTTTTAAAAAATCAATTATGATGTCTTAGGTCTCCTTATGAACTTTAATAAAATCTATTTGTACATGAGATTTAAAAATCTATAGGTTGTCACTTTCTGTCTTTTGATGATATTATTACATTACATAAATTATTGCCCTCCCCACCCCATCCAGTAATCAGAACAGCCTAGGTGTTGCCATCCTTCAGCTTAAATGTAAACTCCTCTAGTACTTTCTCTGCTTCTTATTTCATCCCTTTACCCTGACTTTTTCATCCATTTGTATTTCACCATTAAAATTATAATTTCTAAGGGGAGGAAATGCTTCTTTAATTAATTAATTTTCACAGGATCTGAAGTGTACCATCAAGCCTACTGTGATTTATTTTGAAAGGTAGAGGCCACCTGTTCCCACTGAACCTGGCCAAAGAATGCTACTTTTGCTGAAACTCTGGTTGTTTCCCTTCTAGCTTACCACTGTATCTTATCAGGTTAGAGCAAAATAAAGTCAGAATCAGAGAGTTGCATAATATAAATGATTTCTATTTTTTTTATTTGATTTCAGAAGTTCTCTAAACATCATTTATTTCTAATTATATTTTTATTATTTTAGCTAAATACCAATATTGTTTTTATCTTTCCTTTTATTCTTGATTTGTTTCCTCCAGCAAGCCAGTGCTTGTTAAAACTTTAATTAAAGAATAAAAGCTGTGTAAATTATATTAAATATGACTAAGTCATGCGTATCTTTGAAATAAAATTTCTTTTGTTCATAAATTCAAAATAACATTAATGATATTCCTTGAATTGAAACTCAGTAGCACCATTGGAATTACAATGATTTGATGATTTCTCCACACAAAGGAGAAAATTAATTTTGATGGTGACTTACATTACTTTCAGCTTTAGCATAGATGTATGAATAATTCTTCACAAAAGGCTCTATCCTAAGAAGTTTCAAATAAACATCTACTTACCTCAGATAGGGCATCATTGACAGATCAAAGAAATTATTCTTCCCAAGTTTAGCTTAGTGAACTAATGAGTTTATTGGGGTTGTTTAAAGGAGTATGAGGGTGTTAATTTACAGGAACATAGATGCTGCAAAAGACACTTCATCACTGAAAAGTATCACCTGTCATGTGTGATGACTTATGAAAGCTGAATCTTAGGAGCTCTCTGCATAATTTCAAGGCAGCTCATCTGTTGGAAACTCTCTCCCTAGCAACCATTACTGCTTATGTTACCTTGGGGAAGGCCATGTGAATCTTAAAAGTGTTAGGGACTTCACAAAATTTGTGAGTTTTGCTAACTGCCTGAATCTTATCAGCCTCCCTCACTATTCCAAGGGAGAATGTTTCAATTCAGAAGAAATAGGGGCACAACCAACATAATCTTACAGCACAAAATATCCCTGTATGATAACATTTTAAGATGAATCTCTACAATTAAAGAAAGCTATTCTGCATATTCATGGAATAGACCGTTTGAGTTGGACAAAGGTAAAATCATGAAAATGAATCTATCACAACTCATTTAGTAGATAAAACAAACATGAGATAATGGGTAAGAAAAAATGAGAGTGTCAGAACTTTTATGAACCTTTGTTTTGTCTAATTGGCACAGATACTTTATTAAAATCAGTTACTCCATTTCTTTCTATATGAGTCTCATTTCAAAACTCAACTTATGGTCCTAGAAAATTTGCAGGAAGAAGGAACTTGAACATAGACTTTTCCAAACAATGATCTGGTACTAAATGACCTTCGAACTTTCCGCCTATTAGTAAGCTCTTATGCATATGTATTTTAACAGGCCCTTACTGATTCTAATTTTTTCTCCTTCTCTCTCTCTCTCTCTCTCTCTCTCTCTCTCTCTCTCTCTCGTCTCTCTCTCTCTCTGTCTCTCTCTGTCTTTCTGCCTTTTCCTCTCTCCCTCTTCCTTCCTTCCTTCTTTTTCTGTTTGTTTTTATGTTCTATTTCTGTTTACTGTACATGGTACTAGGCTACATACAGATACATTTGTGAAATTACATAATGTTCTTTGAACATATTCTTTCCAAACCCTACTACATTCCCTTTTTCCTCCCTCCCCTCTCCCCTCTCATCCCTTCACTTTTTTAGATAACCTTGCATCTACACTCCTGCTATACGTACACACATAATTGTATGTAACGATATAAAATTATGGAACTACTGATGTGAGAGAACACACTCATCCTTTTGATACTAACTTAATTCTCTTTCTAGGATTATCTCCAGTTACATCTAATTTTATGCAAACAACATAACTCAAACATCTTTATAGCTAAGAAAGTCTACTATATGTATTATTACATTTCATTTAGCTATTACTCTAATGACAGATACCCATGTTGGTTTCATAATTGTTCTTAACAATATATAAAAATTAATTAAATGATTATAACATTATAGAGTTGTATTACAGTCTAAGTTACCATGAACAGGAAAAACCCCTATCTGCAGTCCACTTTAATAATCTGGTTCTCATACAATTGTGGTGTGAGAGAGTACTGAGAAACAGTTTTGAAAGTCTTCCCTTCTGTATGGTGGGTCTTAAGTCAAATTAAATATCTGTTATTTGGCACTGAAATGTGACATTTCACCATTGCACCATGATGCATATCTTGCCATGCTGGTAATTGCTGTCATTCACAGGTCCTAAAGCTGGGTAGGACTGTTTAGTTGCTTCCTTCCATTAGCAACTTACACATTTTCTAAAACTAGTGAAACAAGACCACAAGAAAGAGGCTTTCATGCAACCCACTTGAATCAGTCCCAGGCCACAAGCATAAGCTCATTAAAGGTTTGAAGCCTAATTCATAGATTTACATTTCCCCTTGTTCAACACCTTGCTAGCAATGGCTCTATAAATGCATTGACCTTACCAACTGTGTTATAGCTATCACGAAAAATTGGAAGGCATACCTAATAACAAGACCTAACTTTAAGAAACAAAAGAGTGAAGACTCAGGAACAAATATGAACAAAACATTGATTTTATCTAGTATATATTTTTCTCTTTTCTCATTAACTTAGTTGATAACTTCATTCTGGTTACATTCATCTTTCAATCATCTGTTATATTTCTTCCTAAGTCCTCCATAACCCTGGGCTTTTGACCAGATTAATAATACCAGGCATAATCTCCCTCTTGCTGAGGAAACCTGACATATAAACAGAAATTATTTAGCTATCCACATAATAGTTCTGCCATTATTAGATCATTAAGCACCAATTATATAGCAAGTAAATATGTAGCATGTAAGTACAAAGCTGGAAAAGAATGTTGCTTATTTTTCCCTATATGTCTCCATAAACAACTTCCAGAATTATAAAGGCTACCCTGCAGGGACAACTAATATGAAAGTTACTTAATTAAGGAATCATATTATTTTATATTTACCTTAAGTTATACACAATGCACAGAAGTGTATGTGTACACATACATTTAAATGTATTGGAGTACAAATATCTTAAAGGAAGTTAAGCCATCTGTGCGAACAATGCTTCCAATAGAAACCATAGAATAACAAATCACCAGTGCCAAGCACAAGAAATCTCCTTTAGAATGGTTGGTCACAGTAATTCAAAGGCTCCTAAAACAATATAGATTAACAGTGTGACCGTTGTTTGTGTCTCAGGGGTTGAGGGTAAAACCCTGTTACTGCACATTTAGGGCACAGGACATGGATGATTCAAGCTGGATTTTACCTGAAAGTCTCTTTCCTAGAGTCTAGTTTCCCTGTTTTAGAAATACTATTGCGAGTTGATAAGGGATGGAAACAATCAAACAGTCTGACTCAGCTTCAGTACCTGTGACCCATAATGATTACCAGCATGGCAAGATATTCACAAAGGTGCTGGAAATGTCACTCATATTTCAGTGCCAACCAGTAGTTACGTAATTGAAAGTAAGATAGAAAGGAAACCATGCCTGGTACATCTTTCCCGGGGCTAGTGAGTTAATAAACATTAGATAATAACAATCTTATAACGTATCATCCACCACATTGATAGAATAGCATAATTTCTTTGTACATTTTAAATCTTATCCTTGTACTCACAGGTAAGTGTAGCTAGTAATCCTCATCAATAAAGCCTATCATTCTAACACACCGAGACCATCACAGAAAACAACTGGACTGAATGTAGATAGCAACAGATCATAGGAAGTACATCACTAACAGGTACAAATACATCGTAACTCCCACAGCTATGGTTCAGGGAGCATTGCAGAAAAAGGGATGGAAAGATTATAAGAGTCAGAGTATCAAGGAGTCTGCTGTGAAATACTCTGTGCCAGAAATGTCTGCATAAGCAAAACCAGAAAATGGAATTATCAATGAACATGTTACCATGGAATGGGGAAAAGTTTTACAGGGCTCCACCACTAGGCAAAGAATGATACTTAGCTAACGACTCTAGAGAATCATTAGCCACTCCGGAGGATAAACTTGTTATGTGTTGTTAAATACTAAGTGGTCAGCCCTGAAACAATATGCAGACAAACAATAAAAATGGATTCAACAAGTTGTATTTATATCCATTTGTCCATACAAATACATATGTATATGTATATGTATATATATGTATAACAATAATAATCAAAGGAAAAGAAGTTATCAATTTGAGGCATGAAATACATGGAAAGGGTTCATGGGATGGTGTTTGGAAGGGGCTGAGAAAGAGAGGTAAACAGAAAAAAGCATGTACTTCTATTTCAATTAAAGTATGGTTTAAAAACAAAGAGGAAGGAAGAAAAGAAGGAAGAAGAAAAATAAAATTAAAGCTTTATTAATATGGTATGGTATGCATATAGTCACAAAACTTAGGAGGCTAAGGAATCCTAATTTCAAGGTAACTTTCAGTTTCATACAGAGCTCAAGGCCAGTCTAAGATGCACAAAGATGTACATATGTGTATATGTATATACACACACACACACACACACCCATTTATTCCTGGGTAAAAGTACTTGTGGCATGATCATGAGGTTCTGAGTTTGAATCCTCTACAAATAAGTAAAAGCCAATTGTGCCACTCATGCTTCTAGCTCCTGCATTAAGGGTAGAGAATTGCTCGACATTACTAAACACAAGCTAAAGCCCAGATTCAGTGAGAAACCTGTCTTGAAGTAATAAGGCAGAGAATGATCAGGCAGGACATTCAGAAGTAGATGGTTTTTAACATCTATGAGATGAAAAGGGATATTAACTACATAATCTCTGACTACTCACTAATGTTCTTTGTATGAGCAAGGATGCCCTGTCCTGCTAGGACAAGAAATACATACAACCAAGCAATAGGCCACCTGTGACTCACCAAATCAGTGCATTAAAATCTAGGCATTAAAACCACAGGCTATGCCTTGGAAATTCTGGTTTACTATGCATGTATAAAGAAAGAAAGGTAGGTGATATGCTATAAGATTGTTAAGATTTGCTTTAAATGGGTTGAAAACCTTTCAATGGTGGAAACATGACCTTCTGATCTGTTCCAAAGATTAGACCATTTTATACCATTTTCTCCCCTGTTAAGTGTTAATCCAGGTGATCAGGCTAGGAGACTAGCATTCACGAAAGCTGATCCACATGACAATATGTTGAGATGATGGATGGATAATTTCACTTAAGTGGAATAATGTATTCTCCTTTCCAGAATCTCTCTCTTGGTGTAACTGATTAAAGGGCATCCGTGCTGCTAAACCTGCCTGCATTTCTGGGATGTAACATAAAAAACGTAATTTTTTCTTTTACTTATAGCTTTTTTTTAATAATACTGGCCAAAACCTTAAGCATGCTTTCCCTGACACTTTGTGTGCTCTATCTATCTGTCTATCTATCTATATCTATCTATCTATCTATCTATCTATCTATCTATCATCTATTTATCTATCTTCTATCATTTATCTCTGAAGTCTCCCCTCATTTCCCTTTCTTGTAGCTACTCACTGAACTAATTTTCTTGGGCCCTTATCAGAAGACAGTCCAAGAATGGAGTCATGTGAAAAGAAGTCTGAGTGCTTATGAAAACAAACAAAAAAACAAACAAACAAAAAAACCTCCCCTTTTCTGGCATCTGTGAAGCTGTAGGTATTGCCTGCACTATTTTTTCTTTCATATTCTAATAAAATGGTCCTCAAGTATCTATCTGAGTCTGTATTTTAATTCTTTAATTAATGAGACTAAGAACCCACTGTAAGAAGGAATCAAACTGACGCCACTTTGAATAAAACTTCCATTTTGAATATCAGTCAAATAAAGTTTAAGTTTCCATGACCTTTCTGGGTAACTAATATCCTACTTGTCAGAAAGACATGTAAGTTGGTAACTGACAACCTGGTTGGCGAGTTGAAACATGAATGCTAGGCAAGTTGCAATTCCACAGTAGAATAACCCAAGCAATAAGAACAGGATAAGTATACCACAAAGATATGTTCCTGAGGAACTCTCCTATCCCTAAATCTGGGTTGGTAGGAAAATGTAACTGTAACTTGGCACAGGTGTTTGTTGTTTCAACTGTAACATTCTGACTGTGAGGGAAGGCTTGAAGTTCAGCTCCCGCCATTCTGTGGAATTGATTGATCAGTAGCATACTAAGTACAATCACTTTTAGACATTTGCTTAAACACGTAAGAAGAAGAAAACTGAAGACATAACCTGTTGTCCCTGACAGGTTAGTTTCTTCTGCCTAATTAAAATAGATAAATCACTTTGTGTGGACTCTTGGGCCTGCTTGGGTTGTTTTGTATTTTCAGACCCTAACACGACAAAAGGGAATCCCACTTTCCTATAATAGTATCATTTGTAAATATACTCTCCATTCAATATCTTCTTCTTTATCAAACACCAAAGAGACAGAAGATGATTTCAGACTTTTTCTGCATAGCCAGAATATAGACTAAGATTCCTAGTGAATGATTATGTTCATATAGAATGTCAAAAAGCTATAAGATAAGATACAGGAAATGTGGAGGCCACTATATGAGCATGGTAAAAACACTTCCAATGCCCATTCTTTATATCAAAGAATTTGGAGAGAAAAGTGATATGTATACTTTTCTGGCATATATATATATATGTGTGTGTAGGTATTATAATACATAATATTATTATACATTACATAAAGATAATATAATATATAATATGTAATGTGTAATATGTAATAATATGTAATGTGTAGTATATAGTATGTAATATGTAATGTGTAGTATGTAATGTGTAATAATATGTAATATGTAATATATAGTATGTAATATGTAGTATGTAATGTGTAGTGTGTAATAGGTAGTATGTAGTGTGTAATGTGTAATATGTAGCATGTAGTATATTGTATGTAGTATGTAATGTGTATTGTGTGGTGTATAATATTTAGCATGTAGTGTGTAGTATGTAGTATGTACTATGTAGTATGCAATACACAATATGTAGTATGTAGTGTAGTATGTAGTATGTGATATGTGATATGTGTTATGTAGTATGTAGTATGTGATGTGTGATATGTGATACATGGTATGTAGTATGTAATATGTAATATATACTATAATATATACATATATACTTATGAATATATATACATACTTCTAATATAATATTTGTGGAGGGCAGAAAATGGTGTCTCCTGCTCCCTTGTTAAGGAACCATTTACATCGTGGAAACAGCTCTGTAGTGGGGAAAATGCTCCAGAGCTACGAATTAAGAACTGTCTTGTTTTTAATAGCTGAGTAGTACTTCATTGTGTAAATGTACCATATTTTCTGTATCCATTCCTCTGCTGAAGTATATCTGGGTTCTTTCCAGCCTCTGTCTATTATAAATAAGGCTGCTATGAACATAGTGGAGCATGTGTCTTTGGTATATGTTGGATCTTTTGGGTATATGCCCAGGGGTGATATAACTGGGTCCTCAGGTAATGCTATGTCCTATTTTCTGAGGAACCATGAGACTGATTTCCAGAGTGGCTATACCAGCTTACAATCCCACCAACAATGGAGAAGTATTCCTCTTTCTCCACATCCTCAGAAGCATCTGCTGTCACCTGATTTTTTTTCCCTTAGCCATTCTGACTGGTGTGAGATGGAATCTCAGGGTTGTTTTGATTTGCATTTCCCTGATGACTAAGGATGCTGAACATTTCTTTAGGTGCTTCTTATCCATTCCAGTTTCCTCAGTTGAGAATTCTCTGTTTAGCTCTGTTCCCCTTTTGTAATAGGCTTATTTGGTTCTCTGAAGTCTAACTTCTTGAGTTCTTTGTATATATTAGAGATCAGCTCTCTACTGAATGTAGGATTGGTAAAGATCCTTTTCCAATCTGTTGGTTGCTGTTTGCTCCCATTGACTGTGTCCTTTGCCTTACAGAAGCTTTGCAATTTTATGAGGTTCCATTTGTCTATTGTTGATCTTAGACCATAAACCATTGGTGTTCTGTTCAGGAAATTTTCCACTGTGCTCATGTGTTCGAGGCTCTTTCCCACTTTCTCTTCTATTAGTTTCAGTCTATCTGGTTTTATGTGGAGGTCCTTGGTCCAAGATCCACTTGAACTTCAGCTTTGTACAAGGAGATAAGTATTGATCAATTTGCATTCTTCTACATGCTGACCTCCAGTTGAACCAGCACCATTTGTTGAAAATGCTGCCTTTTTTCCACTGGATGGTTTTGGCTCCTTTGTCAAAGATCAAGTGACCATAGGTGTGTGGGTTCATTTCTGGGTCTTCAATTCTATTCCATTGATCTTCCTGCCTGTCTCTGTACCAATATCATGCAGTTTTTATCATTATTGTTCTCTAGTACAGCTTGAGATCCAGGATGATAATAAAAGTCCTCCAGAAGTTACTTTATTGTTAAGAATAGTTTTGCTATCCTGGGTTTTTTGTTATTCCAAATGAATTTCTTGTAAATTGCTCTTTCTAAACCTATGAAAAATTGAGTTGAAATTTTGATGGGAATTGCAATACTACTCAGCTATTAAAAACAATGAATTCATGAAATTCTTAGGCAAATGGATGGAACTAGAAAATATCCTAAGTGAGGTAACCCAATCACCTAACAACACACATAGTATGCACTCACTAATAAGTGGATATTAGCCCAAAAGCTCAGAATACCCAAAATACAATTACAGACTACATGAATCTCAAGAAGAAGGAAGACCAAAGTGTGGATGCTTCAGTCCTCCTTAGAAGGGGGAAGAAAATATTCACAGGAGGAAATACAGTGACAAAGTGTGGAACAGAGACTGAACGAAAGGCCATCCAGAGATTTTCCCACCTAGGGATCCATCCCATACTCAGACACTATTGTGAATGCCAAGAAGTGCATGCTAACAGGAGCCTGATATAGCTGTCTCCTGAGAGTCTCTTCCAGAGCCTGACAAACACAGAGGCAGATGCTCACAGCCAACCATTGGACTGAGCAGAGGGCCCCCAATGGAGGAGTTAAGAGAAAGGACTGAAGGAACTGAAGGGGTTTACAACCCACAGGAAAAACAAAATTATCAACCAACTAGACACACACACCACACACACCCAGAGCTTCAGGGACTAAACCACCACCAAAGAGTAAATGGAGAGACCATGGCTCCAGCGAATATGTAGCAGAAGATAGCTTTGTGGGACATCAGTGGAGGAGAGGCGCTTGGTCTGGTGAAGGCTTGATGCTCCAGTGTAGGGATCGAGAGCAGGGAGTGGAGTGGTGGATGGATGAGGGAACATCCTCATAGAAACAGGGGAGGGTGATGGATAAGGGGTTCAAGTAGGGAATGGATCGAGGAAACATTTAAAATGTAAATAAAGAAAATATCCAATTAAAAAAAAAAAAGAACTGTCTTTTGAAGTTGGCAGTAATCAGATCAATAATAATGCCTTTCTGAGCAACACAGTAGGGCTGGCCTGGGTTGAGGAGACACAAGTGAGCCAACTCTGAGAGTGAGAGTATGGGAGAACTGGACCTGCCACTTGTCTGTAGTGAAGAGGTGTCAGTGTGGTTGTGATGCCTCCTCACTCCTTACCACCCACAGCAGTTGGGAGAACTGGCCCTGAGATCATGAAAGGAGTTAAGTTGTCCCTGTCCCTCGCCTAGGCAATGTAGTGAAGCTGGCCATGGTGCCAAAGGCAAGAGTTAGCCAGCTCTGAGTGTGTGAGAGTAGGAGATCTGGTCCAGCCCCTCACCAGGTGCACCAGGGGCAGCAGTTGGGAGACTGGTTCCTGCACCTTGATTGTGCAGCACAGTAGAGCAGATTCTGAAGGCATGGGTGCAGGTGAGCTGGTCCTGAGAAGATGAAAGCAGAAGAGCTGTCCCCACCTCTTACTGGTGGTATCACTGCGTGGCCTAGCCAGAGTAGTACTGAAGAGCTTACCCTGGTGGTGCCATTAAAGGAGAGCTGGCACTCTAACCAGCTCATCTACCACCCAGCCCTAGATCTAGGGCTCTGAACTAGCCCATCACAAAAATCTTTATCATTTGCAGGAAAGGTTGGGACTGATGAAAGGACCAGTCCTGCTGTTCCAAAGCTTCAGGATCTCCATGACACAGGGCAGCAACAGGATTACCAGTAAATGTCCAGATCTCAAACTAAACCAATAACTTATTGGAATGAACATGTGCAAGTGACCGTGTGTGGACAGAGGGTTATACTGTGGGACACACTATGACATACTACAGTTTCCATGATGAGATAATTTCTATGTTTTATTTTTGTTGTTCAGGTTGTTATGTTTGTTTATGTTTGTTGTTTTGTTGGGTGTTTTATTTTGTGAGGAACGTTTCAAGGGCAAAGGGAGGATATGAGGGAACTGGAGGATGAACGGAACTGGGGCTTATGATGTGAAACTCACAGGAACAAATAAAATGTTTTTGTTTGGTTTTTTGTTTGTTTTGTTTTTTTAAAGTTAAAAGAAAACAATGTTTTCCTCTCTCACTACCACCTGACAGCCTCCCTTCAATAGCTGTGAGTCCCTAATATTTATTCTGTCCAGTAAACTTTAAATGAGTACATTCAGAGGGACTAATTTCATGATAATATGGGCTAGTATAAATCCAGAAATAATGCCAAAACATTTAATTGGGAGTTTTGGATTAGATTGAATCATTTAAACATGTTTTTAGATTGATATTTGATTAAGTTACTGTTTAATATTCTTTTTGGGGGCTCTTTAATAATGGTGCATTAGAATCCTTGTAGATCAACATGCAAATTTTTCCCACACATGCAAATAGAATTTACAAGCTATACTTATTTAATAAGTATTCAAAATTTTGGAAATAATGAGATTTGTTCAAAGGGGCATATTTTCCTTTTATTTTATTATTAAAACCTTATGAAATGTTTTGTATTTAATCAAATAATGATTGCTAAACAATTTAAATCAATAACACTACACAACATGCACATGTTATTTAAGCTGTCACGACATCGCCTGATTTGCTGTCACTAAAAGTAAACAACAGCTGCAGAAAAGACAAAAGTGTTGCATATGAAATCAGATCTATGGCTGTCCTCAGGATTTCCGACAGTTAGAAGACCTTCCCCTGATTGGTTATGCCTTCTTTTAGCTCATAGAATATAAACCTCTCAGTAACCCTGGACCTGACTCTTTAAATAGCTACAGGGTGATAAGGTCTATGTATGGTGGTGGTCAGTGTCCTTTTAGAGCAGCTAAAGCCCTGCTCTGTCTACCATTCTTACTACCTGTGTGGACCAGTAAGTTTACTGTCAGTTCTCATTGCTCAGCTCCTCCGCAAGCTCTGAATAGGAAGGATCACGGCAAAGTTTGCCAGATAAAATGAAAGTTATTCTGTTAAATTGGAATTTCAGATAAAAAATATTTTCTGAGAATAATTCTTTCTCAATATTAAAGGAAATACTTAGATGCTTGTGTTTTAATATAAAATCAAATCTAACTATTTCCTAAACCCATCAACCCTGTGGAAGACCTGAATTGGCATGCTACTCCAGGCCCACCCAAGATGCTCTTATTTCTCTTCTTGCTTTGGCCAATTGCCTGACAAGAAGCAACTTGAAGGAGAAGATCTCAATTCTGGCCTGTAGCCTGAAGGCATATGCTTTATAGTGGTTGAGCAGCAGAGCAGCAGGCAGGCCAGTTACAGCAGAGTGTGCAGCAGCTGCTTGTTTGCATCTCTGACAAGAAGTCAGAGTGGGTGCTCAGCTGATTCTCTTCAGGTGCCACCTGCATTTAGCTGGGTCATTTCCCTCTCAGTTACTGCTTATCAGAAATGCTTTCACCGATATATTAAAAGAATAACTCATTATTGCCAAAGACATTTCCTAAGCAAATGAAGTTGCCAATCAAAATAAAACAAATCTAACGATTATTAAAAAGTACAAATATATCACTTTAACATTAACATATAATGTTCAACAATTTTCTTTACAAAAAGATTGTGACTGTCTTATAGTGCAAACTGTATTTAAATCATCTCTTAAGAGTCCCAAGAATGGTAAGAGTTTAAAACTGTGACTACCTTTAAAAGTAAAATAAAAAAGTACACCCTTCTAATATACAATATCAAAATAGACATTCCCACTTCTAAAAGGAGAATTGGGCATAGCAAAGAAAGAAGGGAGAAAAGCAAGACCCAACACCCACAAGGCAAATACCAAAGGCTTCAGCTATCCAACGGCATCTGAACATCATGATGGTATCGTCTGGGTTCCAACAGGCTTATCTACCACCACCCTACAGCTCTACTGCCTACATAATAATTATCCCCCAGTATGGGCCAGCTCCATTCACTATCTACTTTTTTTCCTCAAACATTGTACCTTTATGGGGTCTCTATTGCATTTTTAGGCTAATCTTTATAGCTTTAAGCCCATCCGTGTTCCATGCAAGAATCTAATCTTGGAAACAATGCAGTTTCTGAAACTTGGTTCAAACCTTCATAACTATTATTGTATTCTTCATCTTGAGAGCCTACAAAACCACCATCATATGGAAAATACCAACTTTTGCAGTCATCTTAGGCATAGGCTGTCCCTCTGGGTTCTCTATGCTTTTGTAGCCTAACACAGAAAAATATTCCCTAAGTTGTAATTTTCCAGCAAGGAACTTTGAAGGCTCTATCTTTATAGATACACCTCTCATTACAACTGTAATCAAGTTCACATTCCATTCCTCAGCAATCTGTATATTTTTCCATATTTTTGTATTCTCTTATACTGTAAACCTGAGTAAACGCAGCAAGCAATAACCATGCTACAACCTGAATGTTACATTAATGGAAATTTTCTCAATCATTAAATATATATTCATCATCTTTGAATTTTGCATTGGTCCACTCTTCAAGAGGCAGAAAGAATATATCCAAATGATGTGCCAAAAATTAACATAAATATTCTCTATTTGTTTTCCAATAGAGTCCTTACACCTATATGAAATTTCATAAATTCCATCTTGCACATATTTCTATTAGCATGCTGATCTACTGAACTCCTGAACTCCTGTGGGAATGGACCATTAAAGTTGGTTACAGCATCCCAGGACTTCTCTAGCCCATAGGTGTTCCTCATTCATCTCAGAAATTGTTTCTTATAAACTTTGTAAGACTTATACATTTACAAGTCTTACAAACACATTGTCAGGCTTTTTAGAACAATTACTGTTTCTTGGTGCCAATTTCCAGTTGCTCTGATTTCTTTTCTCCTTGCTGTGACCAAATATTGAAAGAACGGCTGAAGAGGTTCATTTGGACTGAAAGTTTTAGAGGATTTTTCCCAGCATGGCTGAAAAGGCATGGCATCAGGTGACTCATGGTGATGAGAGAATGTGGCAGCTGCTTGATGACATCTCAGCAGATGAGGAATCACGGACAAAAGAATATCAGTGTTCAAATAGCTTTATCTTTTGTTCAAATTAATTTAGTACAGAATTCCAGTCCATGAGTAAAACCATTCATTCAGAGTTGGGGTTTTTTCCTCAGTCACTTAATCTTTTCTGGATATACTTACTTCGTTCATGTCCTCAGCATTTTTTTGACCCAGCAAAGTTAACAATAACAATTAACTGTGTACTAGACATTTAAAAAGCCTAGGAAATTGATAGTTCTAATTATTTAAATATTTATACCTCATTTTCTCTATCATTTGTCAATTGATATTTTTGGTTTTGGTAATGCCAATTAGTTGTGATTTTAAAAATATGTGTTTTCCTCTGTGATAAACAAACAAATAAAAACAAACAAACAAAAACCCACCTCCCTCTCTTTTTCTCTTAGCATATTAAACAAAAATCTTCTGAATTCGAGCTCTTACTTCTTTCTCTAAGTCAGAGATAGTCAGTAGTTTACACAAGTTATCAGATAGTAAATGCAGCAAAACGGCCAATCCTGTACTATGTGTACCTTGATCTGTACTTCTGTCTCTTTTTTCTGTGTGTTCTCCTCTCTTTCTCTCCCATGTAACTATATGGTAGACTTGTTACTTGGAAAACCATACTCAAGTCTTAATTGTGAGTGCTTACTAGAATTTTAGTTAACTTCTGTAAGGTGAATGAGAATGTTTCCTGAAGATCCTGTAGACACCCCCAGAGCATTCAGTTCATCTTTTTCTCTAGTCTGTCTCACTCCTGCCCCTGCCCTGCCCCTGTCCCTGCCCCTGCCCTGCCCCTGCCCCTTGCCCCTGCCCCTGCCCCTGCCCCTGCCCCTGCCCCCAGCTCCACATTTTCTTTCGGTCAATGGAGCCACTATCCTGGTAATCAATCAGCTCAAAACATCTCCAAGTTTGCTTTCTACCTTCCCAAACTTTCTCCAAAAGGTAGCTTATTCTTTTCTTCTTCTCATTGCAAGAGAGAGGAAAGAAATAAAGAAATGTGAGACTCTATACTTTATTATATAGTCAGTAACTTAAATGTCATGAACTTAAAACAATGTCACATTCTACTTATGCTAATAATGATTGTTTCTTGTGTTTTATTTTACTTATTTATGTTTGCCTAATTTATTGGATCTGAGGAATATAGTTCTTTTAAGATTAGGCAGAAATAGCCAGACATGGTGGTACATACCTTTAATCACAGCACTCAGGAGATAGAGACAAGTACATCATTGTGAGTCAAGGCCATCCTGGTCTACATAATGAGATATAGGACAGAGCTACATACTGAGACCCTATCTAAAATAATCTAAAACTAACTAACTAAATAATAGTCTGCTTTTAGTTAGGGCTTTATTGCTGTGAAGAGATGGCATAACCAGGGAAACTCTTATAAAAGAAAGCATTTATTTGGGGCTTGCTTACATTCATAGATTTAGTCCATTATCATCATGTCAAGAAAAATGGCAGCACACAGACAGATGTGTTGCTGGAGGAGTGACTGAGAGTTCTATATCCACATATGAAAGCAGTTGGAAGAGACAGACATTGGGTCTAGCTTGAGCATCTGAAACCTCAAAGCCCATCCCCAGTGACACCCATCCTCCAGCAAGGCCACCCCTCCTAATAGTACCACTCCTGATACCAAACATTCAAATCTATGAGCCTATTCCTGTTCAAACCATCACATGTGTAAACAAAATAAATAAATAAGATAGAAATGGATGAATTAAAAGCTATTATTTGTTGATATTTTTCACAAGCCAGGCTTGAGTTCATGGCTTTAATGCATTTCCTAAGACTTTAGGTGTAGACAATTGTTTCCTTACAGACCAGGAAGCTAGAATTCATGAAACTTCACATTAAGTCCTAAAGAACAGAGTCAGACTTCAGCCTGCATCAAGTTCAGTACCTTATTAAAGCCTGCTATGATACTCTACCAAGAACATTAGAAATAACTATTACTAGGAAGGTCCAGGATTCAAAAAACATGTAGTTGATTTGCAAGTGTATTACAAATGACTAACTGAGACAGCACCACAAGTCTCAGTGAAAAGAAACACCACTATCTCATCAAGAGGATTTAAATCAAGAATGCTGATAACCTAAAAAGTTTTGATGAAATACTGGAAATGAAATGTGCAAGATTTCCAGGAGGTACAGTTTCAATGAAACTAAGCCATACCACCCCTGTGGAGGAGGATAGAAAGATAAGAAAAGGATGTTCAGACTCAGCCATTCAAACTAGGGAATCTCATACACTGTGACTAAAGTCACAAAGCACACCTGGATTAGCAGTGAAGAAAGAAATTCATTCTGCCCTTTCTACAAAAAGGAACTGCTACCATCAGAGAGAAGTACTGTGGATGAGAGACTCAGAGGAATGATAGGCAAAAAAAATGTTGCTTCTTTGCAGAATCCCTCCGTTGCTTCCTACCAATGAAGCTTAAGAAAAGTTGTTAGAAAATAAAAGTAGTTCTATAGAAGCCTAGTACTTGCACCACACACATACAATGAAAAGAGGGTGAGTCTGGAAGTAAGAGATGACAACTGTTGAGCCAGATTAGGAAGGGATAAGAGGTATAGAGCCATACCTAGCATGTTCAAGATTTTAAGTGCCACCCACAAATATGTGCACCTGAATACACACACACACACACACACACACACACACACACACACATACACAAGAGACATGGGAAAGATAAAGGTGAAATAAAAATACTTAAATGTGATGCTGGAGAACTTGAAACTTAACTCAAAGAGGCAGGATGGGATCCATATCTTTCCTATTAAAATAAAAAATTGCAAAGACCTCTAGGTTGGGACTACAGGGCCAATGGTAATCTTTCTTATTCACAGGGTACAGTTTTCATTGAAAGTCTGAAGCTGTAAATTGTAGTATACTCAATGTCGCGCCCACTTCGCCGATAAGAAGACGCGGCAAACAGGATTCTTCTGACAGCACTCTTTATTATTCCGCTCTGTTCCAAGATGGAGAAGGACCCCGAGCTCGAGGAGCTCGTCACTTATATAGGGCTCGGTATGGCGTGTGCGCCCCTCATTGGTGCTTCAGCGTAAGCCATCAGAGGGAAACAGCTTGCAAGATCTAGTGGACAACTGCGCATGCGTTACTCTCGAGAGTAACCAGGAAGCAGGGAACCGGCGCCATCTTCCGATGGCGGAACGGCTCCCGACATCTCCCCCTTTACTTTATATTAAAATGTCAAACAGATGTACCACTACGTCACTGATCAGCCAAAAGCCTCCTCAACTTCCGGCGTTCGAAGTGACCGTGTGGGCGAGACTCTGTACACCTTTATCCCGTGCAATGGGAACACGAGCCCTGGGAGATGTACAGATCCGCTCGACCGCACTCTGGTGCAATGGGAACCTGAGCCCTCAGAGATGTCTAGTCAGAGCAGAGTCTCAATGTCTGAGCATATTAGGCAGAAATAGCCAAAAATGGTGGGTTTTACTTACCTTTTAATCACAGCACTCAGGAGAAGAGACAAGAAAACCATCATTGGGATTCAAGGCCACCGGTCTAAAAAAATAAGTTATGGGAAAAAAGGCCCATACTAAAAACCCCCTATCTAAATATAACTAAAACAACTAACAAAAAAGGGGGGGGTTTTTGGGGGGTTTTTTATTGCGTAAAAGAGATGGCATAACCGGGGGGAAACTCTTATAAAAAAAACCCATTTATTTGGGGTTGTTTACATTCTTTTGGGTTTTCCCCCAAAATTATCCCCCCCAAAAAAAATGGCAGCACACGACAGATGTGTTGCGGGGAGTAGGACGGGGGTTTTTTAAAACCCCAAATAAAAAGTTTTTGGGAAAAAGGGGGGAAAGGGGGACATTGGGTCTATTTTAAAGAAAAAAAACCAAAAAGGCCCACCCCCAGTAAACCCCCCCCCACCAAAAAAAAGGGCCCCCCCCTTCCAAAAGTCCACTCCCTAAAAACCAAACAAAAAAATTTTTTGAGCCATTCCTGTTCAAACCTTCCATGGGAAAACAAAAAAAAAATAAAAAGATAGAAATGTGAAATTTTTAAAAGCTTTTTTTTGTTGTTTTTTTTCAAAAGCCGGGCTTTTTTTTCATGGTTTAAAAATTTTTTTTCCCTAAACTTTTAGGGGGGGGGAAAATTTTGTTTCCCTTTTACAGACCCAGGAAGAAAAATTTTCTTTGAAACTTCTTTTTAAAAGCCCCTAAAGAAAAAAAGTCAGACTTCAGCCAAAAATCAAGTTCAGTACTTTTTTAAACCCCCTACTATGATATTTTCCCCCCAAAAACATTAGCAAAAAACTATTACGAGGAAGGTCCCAGATTCAAAAAACATGTATTTGTTTTTGCAAGTGTATTACAAATAAACTAACAAAAATAGCCCCACAAGTCCGGGGAAAAGGAAAAAAACCCCAATGTCTTACCCAAGAGGTTTTAAATCAAAAGCTGATAACCTAAAAAATTTTGATGAAATTTTTCTGAAAATAAAATTTTTAAAAATTTTTTCCCCGGGAGGAAAAAGTTTAAAATAAAAAACTCCCCCTCCCAACCCCCGGTGGGGGGAGGATAAAAGAAAAAAAAAAAGGGGTTTGTTCAGACCCCCCCCTTTCCCCAAAAAAAAGGGGAATACCATACACTGTAAAAAAAGGGGTTTTCCACAAAGCACCTTTTTTAGCATTGAAAAAAAAATTTTTTTCCCCCCCCCCTTTTTCAAAAAAAAGGGGAAAATTTTTCCAAAATAAAGAAAAAAAACTGTGGATGAGGGACTCGGGGGGAATGATAGGCAAAAGAAAATGCCCCCTTCTTTGCACAATCCCTCTGTTCTTCCTCCCAAAAAAAACTTTTTGGAATGAAAAAAAAAAAGACCCCCAAAAAAAAAAAATTTTGGGAAAATAAAAGGCCAAAAAAGAAAATTTTTTGTTTTGGGTTTTCTTTTTCAACCCCCCCCCCCTTTTTTCGTTTTTGGGGCCCTTTCCTTTACCAAAAATGGGCCCCCCCGGGAAAAGGCCCTAAAAAACGGGGGGGGTCAGGGGTTGGGAAAAAAAATTTTTCCCACTTTTTTTCCCCCCAATAAAAAAAAGGGGAAAAAAAAGCCAAAGACTTCCCCCAACACTTAAAATAAAAGAGGGTGATCTGGAAGTAAGAGATAAACTTGGAGCCGATTGGGAAGGGAAAGGATAGAGCCCCCTTTTTGTTAAAATTTTTAAGTGCCACCCACAAATATGTCCCGAATACACACACACACACACACACACACACACACATACACACAACAAAAAAGGGGCTGGGAAAGTAAAGGGGGAAAAAATTTAACAAAGGGGATGTGGAAACTTGAAACTTAACTCAAAGAGGCGGTTGGGATCCATATTTTCCCTATTAAAAAAAAAAAATGAAAAGACCTCTGGTTGGGGCCCAAAAGGGGCCAAAGGGGAAACTTTCTTATTCACGGGGTTTACATTTTATTAAAAAGTCAAAAAGCTGTAAATTGTTTATATAAAATTTTATTTGACCCCAAAACCATAATACCACAAGACCTTTTACCTTAATCAAAAACAAAGGAAATTTTCCCGTAGCATCCCATGCAACAATTAATGGTTCAAATATTTAGAAAATTAAAATTGGATGAATTTATATAAGATACTTGCTCGTCTTTCTCTCTTGTGCTCATTTATTCTTTTGGCCTCCCCACTGTTTCAATATTTTTTCTAGTCAAATTTAGCAAAAGAACTAAAATCATGCCACTAAAAACCAAGAGTAAATAAATGCACATAAGGGGGGAGTTATACTGAAAAAAAAATTTGAGAAGAGATTTCTAACTTCAAATTTTGAATAACCATTAAGAAGGTATAGCAAGTTAAATTTAAAAATTATAAGCAAAATTTAATTATTGTAAAGTGCTTCTAATTAAAACCTAGGAGATATGTCATCATTTCACAAAAGTGACCCCTAGAAAAAAAGAATTTTACTTCATTTGTCTTTTACGGAATCATTTAAAAGGTACACCTTTAATTTTGACTTTGGGTATTACAGATCCCAAAGGTAATACATTCTAGTTGAGTAAAAAACTACATTAAAAAGTTCACATTTTTGTTATACTGAGGATAAATATATTGACCAATGGAAAAGAGGGCTTTTAATTTATGTAATTTCTAACCCATTCAAAGGCACCAGCTTTAATAAGTGAGTTCCCCATTTTTTAAAATACTGTGCTGTAGAGTCTACAAAGACTTTATTATAATGTTTTTTAAATTGAAAGAATAATGGCTTTTTTAAAACAGAAAAAAAGAACAGAATAAAAACTTACACAAAATATCTTAATGAACTCAAATTTTGGAAATTACTGTCTTTTTGTTTTGTTTTATTTTGTTTGTTTTTTTTATATCAGCCCCCGCAGACCAAGGTCATGTGTCTCATTTTGCAAAGGAAGAGTTCAGACTATCTAAATGTAACAGGCATGAACTAAACATGCATCAAGGAGGCAGAGAGGATTGAAAGAAAGCCAAAGGCTTCACCACAAGATCTAACTGCTTTCTTTCCTTACTTTCCTTAGCAAGTGTCTTTCCACCTTTTCTCTATATTTCATATATATTGTGTGTGTGGTGTGTGGTGTGTGTGTGTGTGTTGTGTGTGTGTGTGTGTATTATACACAAAATACAAAGCACAGTTTTGCTCAGAGCATGACTCTGCTGAACGAAACTGATTTTGACAGGACAACCACTGAGTTTTGATTCTTCTCATTCTGAATGACTTGGAACGATAATGGCCAAACCTCCTCATGTACTCAGTGAACCGCACTCTCTACCCTCTCCTCCACACTCCAGGCTATTACCCATCTGGTTTGCCCTGTCTTGTCCTGGCAGTATTCAAATGAGGTTGTTTCAACTGAAATGAATTATGTGTGTCTACCTGAGAAGCATCCTCCTACATTGTCGCTCCCAAATCTATTATTATCTATAACCTATCTCTCTATACAGGCATCAGAATCTTCCAAATAACAAGATATTCAGAGATATGATCAAAAGAACTGTGTTAGAAGATCTAGATTTTTAAGTCTCTGTTCTAACTTGCTGTGATACTTGATCAGATCCTCACTACAACTCTGGTATGCTTCTGATCCCAACTATAGACTATGGATTCATTGTTAGGAACCCCTTCCAGCTCCAATCTTCTAGACTTGTAAACTACCAAGTCATCTGCTATGTTCCAAAATTCTCCCACCTCTTCAGAAAACTCAACATGGGCTGAATAGCAATTTAACTAACCTTTGAATTTTTTATATTGCTTAGACCTCTTAATGAAGATTACCCCCACTATTCCCCTTTTACAGAGATGGTAAGAATATATCAATTGCTGTACTTATATGGACCATGGAAGACATCACAGAATGGATAAATGACTCATTCTCTACCAAAAACAGTGGTGAGGCAGGATTAGACACCCAAGAGTTTCTGAGTTCTAGCTGTGGGTTGAAATTTAGAGTAGAGCGCTGCTGGAGCATGGTGCTGTGCTTTATTATCAAATTAGTAAAAGCACTCGTGAATGCATTATCTTTTCTGAATAAGTCTTTGAATCAGAGCTATGGAATAAAAGAAAGTTCTATTTACGTCAGCAAACAACCTGAGGAAAATGTGTGTGGTCAAGAGTAGGGTAGCGGAGTATGTGGACTTTGAGGTAAGACACTCATCTTTGTTATGTGAACAAAAATTCTGCTGGATTTTCCAAAAAAAAAAATAAAAATAAGCATGAGAAGATTACAATGGTATAAGATTGAATCCACTAATAGCTGTGAATGGTGATTTATGAGCAATGCACTGAATATCTCTGAGTTGTGGTTTTCTGTATGTTAACTATGACTCATAAAACTTGCCCACAATATCTTGAAAGTGGTATATGTGGGAAGAAAGGGTAATTGCTCTTATTGTGTTGACTCAACTAATAAGTACTTTCCCTCTCGTTCTTCTCCTCTATCTAGACAAAGAAAAATAAATTGCTTCCTACCCATACCCATACATGGATACTCAAAGCACTCTGCCAGTCACAACACCTGCTATAGAAGAATGTGAGAATACAAAACAGATAGCTTAGCCCATAATGTTCAGGTTTAAGGATCTTCTAAAATCTCCATTTCTAAACTTTCTAAAGACTTGCTGTGTTATAGGGAATGTGAATTACATAAAGTAGGTTAAGCAGATTGTTCCAGGGACTTGTTAAACACCCATTATAAAGAGTCCATAAAAGGTCAGTAAAGTCCTGGACATACATATAAACCGTCTTCTGACATTTGTCAAACTGCCTTTATTCTACAATGAAATATTACTGCTATAAATAGACATTTCAGCCTGCTGCCCAGTTGCCTAACACTCATCCATCATATAAGGAGTATAATGTAGAAATCTGTGGATGAAAATGAAGGGGAAAGAAGACAATCAATAAGGTAAAATTTTGCCTAAATTTACTCCCCTTTGTGATTTCTTAGCATTGTAGATGCATCATTTTCAAACCTCAGGCTTCTATCTCACAGTCTAAAATACAGTGTATGTCCATGATGGAAAGAGCCCAGCCTCTGCAAAAGAGACATGCTTTGGAGTTGTGTCTGGCTCCTATTTAATGACATGGTCCGCTCTGCCTGATTTCCTTACCTCTGTGAAATAAGGAAGTTAGTAAAACATTGAGTTGCTTCTAGTACAGAAGACTTGTGACTCCTGGACAAGTAAGCATAAAGACTGGCATCACAAGTGTTTTTAGTCATAGTATAGACAGTCTCCAGGTTAGTGGTTATTGCCAACTTGATACAAGCTAGAGTCAGCTGTAAACATGGAACCTCAATTGGGAAAATGCCTTAATAAGGATGACTTTAGGTAAGTTCTCTAGGGCAATTTCTTATCCTTTTCTTTTAAAAGTACATTTTTATTAACATACAATTACATAATATTTTCCTTTTCTACCTCCAACCCTTCCCAACTTACTCCAACTCCTTTTATGTTCTCTCCCTCATCTAAATAGTTATATATGTATAGGTATGCACAAGTATATACAATCATACCTACTGTGTTCATTTTTGTTGCTTGTGTGTTATGGTTTTAGTATTACTTTTGTATTGAACAAACAAGAGACCTGTTCTTGGGAGATGTTCTCTCTTCTCTCCTCCTCCTCCTCCTCCTCCTTATCTCTCTCTCTCTCCCTCTCTCTCTCTCTCTCTCTCTCCTCTCTCTCTTCTCTCCATCAACTTTGCCTGTAGTTTTTTGTCCAGGGATGTGACTCTGAGATTATTCCAACTTCTGCATTATTGATGCCTATGATATTGCCATTGTGTAGATAATGTTTATAAAATCATTCCTATGAAAGAATGTATCAACAGCAGACTTCCTGTGCTTCCTGGTATTCTGGCTGTTTCACTCACTCCATTCCTTCCTCTAAGATGGTCCCTGAACAATGCATGCCTGAGTTAATAATAGAGATATTTCCATTGTTTCTTGGCTTTCCAGGATCTGTTGACATCTACATTGTATCAGTTGTGGTTTTTCTTGATGGTTTTCCATTTACTGTAAAGAGAAATTTCTTTTATCAGAGCTGGTAGGGACCCTTGTCTATAAGTATAAGGACAAGACTTTGTAGTTAGGATTATGCTAGTCTAGCAAAGTGAAGATCATAGATTCTCGTCTAAGATTTATCCCCTTGATTCACAGAGCCTGAGTCAACAACCAGGAGCATTCAGGTCTGGACCTAGATCCCCTACACATTTGTAGCAAATATGCAGCATCATCTTCATGTGGGTCCGCTACCCTGGACTGTCTTTTTCTCTGTTGCCTGTCATTGGTTCTCCTTCCCATCTACTTCGACTGCCTAGTTGGGCCTCAGTGGAATAGAATGTGCCTAGACCTGCTGGAACTATATGCCCCGGAGTGGGCTGGTACCCAAGCAAGGCTCCCCTTCTCTGAGGAGAAGGGAAAGGGGCAATGGGGGATTGATATAGGACTGGGAAGTGAGGAGGGAGAGAGGCTATGATGGAATGTAAAGTGAATAAAAAAATTAAAATTAAAAAATTTCATCTCCTCACTGGCCTTGAAATGTGGCAGGTTTCTAGTATCTGGCATGTTTTATTTTGCTGTTAAGTGGCCTTATGTTTAGTCAGAGAGCTGTTGGTTAACACCAACATGTGAGTGGCACTTACAGTATCTTTACAGATATCTTTGCTATGTCAGCCATTGTTGTGGGTCAAAAGGCCTTCCCATTGTATAAAACTATTGGCTATTTCTCTCCCTTGGGCAAGGTAACATTGCACTTTCTGGCCATCGAATCTACACGTAAGAAGGTTTTTATGTTAGATGCAACTTTAATATGAGTTCTCTGTCTAAATGCATGGAGTCATCAGTATAAGGGTTTTAATTCTAACTCCGGAGAAAAATCAAAGGCAATTGTCATACTTTATACTTTTTGGGAATCATTTTGACTACCCTGAAAAACCCCTCTAAAAAAAGAGATTTTTGCGGGACCAAATTTTTTTTTATTCTATTTTTGTTATTTGTTAACCCATACTAATTCCTTTAAGATTAAGTAGAAATGGGTAGATAATAGAAGAAAAAGATAGAAGATAATACTCTATGTTTTTTGCATGTGGGTTTTGTTGTTGTGTGTGTGTGTGTGTGGTGGGGGCTGAGTTTTGGGTGCTTTTTGTGTAATTTCATGAAAATTTAAAAAAATAAAAAATTCATTGAGGGGGTTTTTAAACAATGGGTTTCTTTTTTCTTGATTTATTTTTGAAATTCCATTTTTTGGGAAAGGGGTTCTAAGTACAAAGGGGAAAGCGGGCCAAAGCAAACAGGGGAAAAGGGGAAACCACTCTTCTCTGGGGGCTCCCCTTCTTTCTGCCCCAGGTTCCTGCCCTGTTTGGGGTTTCTCCCCTTTGGGCCCCCTCGGGATGGTTGTAATTTGGGGGTGTGTAAGATTTTCTTTTTTACTAGTTTTGGGCATGTGTTAAAAAGCAAGGGAAAGAATTTGGCAATAGGGAGCTAGCCCTTTGGGCATGATTTTTGAAAAAACCTTTTGTGACTATATTCTTTTAAATCCTTTTTAAATAGTTTTAATTTTTAACTTCCTTTGAAAAAATAGTATAAATTAAAAATAAATTTCCAAAAAATATTTATAATTAAAAAGACCCCCCCGGTAATAAATAAGGAGAAAAGGAGGAAAGGAGGGGGAGTTGGAGGAGGGGGGGGAAAAGGGGGGGGGGGGGGGGGAAGGGGGAGGGGGGGGGAGGGGGGGGGGAGGGGGAGGGGGGGGGGGGGAGGGAAAAGGGGGGGGGGGGAAAGGGGGGAGGGGGGGGGAAAGGGGAAAAAAGGGAACAAAGGGAATTTTTTCCCGGGGCCCCCGGGTTTGAGCACCACTATTTATTTGCAGAAAAGGCCCAAAAAAACCCCCTAGCCCATAGTTAGTAAAAAATTTTTAAAAACCCTTAAAATATTGCAATAAACAATAATGAACAGGGCAAAACCAAAATGTTCAAATTGTCTCAAAAAAAGACCAGATCTATCCACATGAAAAATCAGGTTTTGGGGGGGAAAAGGGGCAAAAAGGCCCGGTCTCTTTTTTTTACAAAACCCCCAAAAATGCTTTTGCGACTAAGAAAAATTTTTCAAAAAAAAAAATCCACAGCCTGTCAGTTTTTCCCCTTGGGCCTGATAAAATTACTTCCCTTTTTTGGGAAAAAATCTGTTTTAACCAAAAAGGGGAAAAAAAAAATTTTTGTTAATTGGGGGGAAAAAAAATTTACTTAGTTTCCCAACCCGGGAAAAAAAAATTAAGCCCCGAGAGAAAATTTTCCCCTCACTCGGGGCCCAAAAATCACAGGAATGAAAAAAATTTTTTAATTAAAATTTTAAAAGCACTAAACTGGAATTAGGAGGGAAACAGGGGGGGTTTTTGTAATAAAAGAAAATTTTTATTAAAAAAAAAAAAAGAGTTTGAAAAAACTTTTTTTTTTCAAAAAAACAAAGGGAAAAAAATTTTTGAAAGTGAAGGAAAAAAAGACAAAAAAAAAAAAGGCACTTTTTCCTTTTTAAAATTTTTCCATTGAAATGGAAAAATTTAACATCCCAGGGGGAATGGGGTGAGATTTTCCAGAAAGTCCGGGGGAAACAAAAAAATTTTTTTTGTTTTTGAAAAATTTTATTATTTCATTTCAATTTCTTCCATTCCCCCTTTCCCCCATTCCCCACAAAAATCCTACCCTCCTCCCCCCCCTTTTTGGGGTTTTAACCTTTTAATTTCTGAAATTTTAAGGACATTTCTATTTTGGAACTAAATTAATTTTTTCAAAAATCAAGGACAAACAAAACAAAAAAACAAATAGTCAAAAACAAGTAAGGCAAAAAATTTCTGTTTTCCCCCAGTCTTTTTCTTTTTTATTTTAATTCGAATTTTTTTATTTACTTTTCAGTTTCTTTTCCCTTTTCCCCCCTTTCCCCTTAACCCCCACCCATCTCTCCCCTTTTTTTCTTTTATACTTTTTAAAATTCATGCAAGATTAAGGGGGTTCAGGGAGGAACTAGAAATTTTCAATAGATGAAAAAGGCAAGGAAAAAAGTAAGAAAAAACCCCCGATAATCTAAGAAAAAGCAACAGAAAACAGACCCCCCGATCACCCCTTGATCCTATTTTAAGGGCTTATCAGGGCCACAATATTGGCCTATTTTCCCGCCGCCCAAAGTATTTTCATGCCTGAAGTTCTTCTTGTTCTAGCCTAAGATTTTTTTTCCTCCCCAAATTCTTCTTTTCTAGCAAATTTGGGGTTCCGCTGAAGCCCCCTTCCTTGCTTTTGCCAATTCAAATTAAAAACCAACACCCCATTTCCGGGCCTTTGGGTAAAAGTCAGATCTTGAAAGACCCAAAACTTTCTCCCTTCATTTTTTTTTATTTCAAAAACCCCAAACGGGGCCTTTTTATTCTTTTGAAAAGAATGCCTTCCTTCCCTCATGGATAGCTTATAAACAAATTATGCTTGGGTTGGAAGGTCTGGGGCAAATCTTCCCTTTTCCTTGGTTTCCACCGGGGAAATTAATAACTCTGTCTGGGGGGGTGTGTCCTTTTCTTTTAAGGGGCCTGCACTTTGGTCCCAAACTTTTAGTGTAGTTAGAGAAAAACTTTAAAAAAAAACATAAAAAAAAGTATTTTTAGGAAAAAAGGGGGGGAGCTGATCAATTTTAAAAAACCTTCTTAACATGACCAAAAAAGAAAACGCCCGGCCATGGATAATTTTTCAGCGTATCTGCTGCATCTTTTCTCGAGACAGCATTCTTTAATTCAAAACCCCCCAAAAACAAATTAAAACATTTTAGAGGATATTAGAATTATGTGAAATACACTAGGGTCTTAAACTTTTTCCACCAAAAAATAAAACTGAAATTTTAGAAAAACAAAACCCCCTTTATAATTGGATGACCTTAAAGGGCCCCCCTCTTAAACCCCTGAACCCCTTCCAAAAATTTTTGAAAGAATTTAAAAGGGATCAATTGTTGTTCCTTACACTAAAAAAAATTTTTGGGGAAAATCAACCATTTTTTTCATTTTTTGCTAAATGATTAAAAAAAATACTGCTTAATTTTAGCAAAGCAATTGAACATGGGCTTCCAATTTTTAATTTTTAAAAATTTTAAAATTTTTAAACCACAATAATCAAGCCCCTCCCTTTTTTTCTGTTTAAAAACCTGACCACTTAGGGGAGGGGGGGGGTTGGGGGGGGGGGGAAAAAATCGAAATGTACAAAAAAATTAGCCAATAAAAAAAAAAAAAAGGAATGACTATTGCAGCGGCCTTTGAGATTTTTTGGGGCAAAATTTAATTCCCCAAAATTGCTGGAATTCCTTTTAACCCCAAAGGGCAAGGGTTTGGGGAAAGGGGGATTAAACTTAAAAAATTTTAAAAAAATAAAAAGGGTTTTGGGGGGAACCCTTATACCCAAATTTTTTTTTAAATCTTGTTTTTTTTTTTTTTCAATTATTTAAAAAAAAAAAAATATGCTAGGACTAGAGAGTGCAATTTGAAGGTACCTTGTTAGAGTAGGTGTGAACTGCTAGCCTAATAGAACTCTCAGCCACTTCTGCACTACACCTGTCTGGATGCTGCCATGCTCCCACCTTGATGATAATGGGCTGAACCTTTGAATCTGTAAGCCAGCCCCAAATAAACATTCTTATAAGAGTTGCCTTGGTAATGGTGTCTGTTAAGAGCAGTAAAACCCTAACTAAGATAAAAGATGGTACCAGGGATAAGGGTGTTGCTATGTTAGGAGTGATAATGATTTTGTTTGGAAAAATGTGGATTTGAAGACTTTGGATTTGGAAAGCAGTGGAAATCATTAAATGGGTCTCAATGGGCTATCCTAGTAGGAATACAGAAGATTTGGTTGCTGAGGGTGATTTGAACACTATGGATCTGCCCCAACACGTTTCAGCAGAGAGGAAATTCAGTGTGTGTCATAGAGACCATTTTTGTGGTATTTTGATGAAAAACATGACTGATGTTTGTCTTCTTCTGAAAAGTCTACATGAAGCTAAGGTAAAAGATTTATATTAATTGCATTGACAAAGGAAGTCTCAAAAGTACCCAGCAGAGACTTTGTTTTCTGGTTTAGTCTCATGGAAAGCATTCTGATCAAGCATATCAAGCATAAAAGGAAAAAATACAAAATGTATGGTTGAAGTAATAATAAAGGGAAACCAGGAAGTGAAATGGAGCTGAATCCTGTGTTCAAGGAGATAAGGAGATTAAGGAGATGGTGATCTCAGGAAAGATTCCCCCCTACCCTGAGATAAACTTATTCTTTGTACTTGTTTGAACAAGAAATAATTTGGACTTTAATCTGGAATGAACTATAAACCAAAAAAGGAAGGTACACTTGTGATCCATATGTTGAGACTAGAAGACACAGCTTTTGTTCCAGATCTTGAAGAACAGTGGCAATGAAAAGCTTAAGCCCAAGCATGGTGCTACACACTTTCAATCCAAGGAGACAAAGCCAAGCAGTTCTCTGAGTTAAAGGCCATCCTGAATAGGGCAAGTTCCAGGTAAAGAAAAACATAAGTCCAGGCATGGTGGTACAGAATTTTAATCACTCAGCAGATAGAGCCATGCTGATTTCTAAGTTCAAGATCATGCCTGAATTAGCATGAGGACAGGGTGTAAAGCTGCCTAAATTATACCATAGAATAAGAACCAATGTAGACCTACAAAAATCTGTAGACTGACTTCACAAAGCTTCCCAATACATCTCGATATAGGGTTGTGTTCACATAAATAGAACATTAACAGAGAAACTGCCTGAGAAAAGGGGGAAGAAAAGCACGGAAAAGAGAAAACAGGGGAGAAGAAAAGAAGGGATAGACAGAGTAAGCAAAGAAGGAAGAAACATAGGTCAATTAGATCAGGTTTGTTGGCACAGGACTTATCTCACTACTTACATCCCACTAGGAGTCAAGAGCACATAGATTTTTCAGATAAGAAGCCAGCCTAGTCTGTGAAGAAAGTTCAAGGACAACCAGAACTACCAACTGAGACAAGGACTCAAACCAACAAAATGTCACCTTAGCCTCATTAGCTGAGATCAGTCTGGAGAACAAGAAGGAGGAAGGAAAGATATGACTCTAAGGTCTGCAGTGACCCCATCTAAGAATCATGCTCCCCTTACACAGTGAAATACAACACACAACACAACACACACACACAACACACGCACAGAAGAACACACACACACATACAGACACACACAGAGACAAACAGAAACAGACACATACAAACACCCGAATTATAGAAGAAAAATAAATAGATTTGTTTCTAATTACTCCACCCAGGCAAATAGTGTCTATAGTCCTAGGTAGTTTATGGAGAGATGAACTGACAGAACACAATGGACATGTAGAGAAAGTAAATCTTTATTAAAATCGTGAAAACCATGATGAAGCATTGAAAGACAGGATGCAAGCAAGAGAGAGATTAAGAATGGATATAAATCTTCATAGTCATAGATTTGGATGCTGAATGGATTGGCTCTGTGGAAGAGTAAGTCTACTGAACAGTGAGCTGTCTTGTAAGTTCATCAACACACGCAAACGAGAAGAGTCCCTGGTCCACCTTGCTAACCTGAGGGGAAGTCCAGATTCCAAGCGGGGTCTGAGTGCTCAGCAGAAGGAAAGAACGGCCGTTGAAAGTGAAGGAAAGGAACACAGCCTTTCGAGAGCCTAGAGGGGCTGTGCAGCTGGGGCGCTGGCCAACTAGCACGCACAAGGACTGGAGCCTGACCCCAGGAACACCAAGTCAATGTGTTGTGTGGTCTGTGCCACACAAGGGCAGTTCACGTTCCACACTGGCTTGGCATAGGGACCCTGTCCAAAAGGGAAGGAAGGTCTCTGTAGGATATCCAAGCTCTACTTGTTGCTTGAATTCTAAGAGTCAGTTGTTTCTCAAATGATACACATCTCCTAAAGGGCAGGTGGAAGGGTTATTAACATCAGAGAAAGCTTTCAACAGTCCAAGTGCCCCAGTGAGTCTTCCCAGGTTTTCTTCACAGTCAGGTTCTTTGTCGTTGCCTGGGGAGACTCCGGGCTCTGAGGTTGAGTTCCTCCAGAGTGGCCGATGGTTTGATGCTCCCTGTGGACTCAAGGTCAGTCCACTGTTCCCTCTGGTCTGCTGTGCTCAGGCCAGGATGCTTCTTGGAACCAGGGAAGGGCCGGGAAGTTCCGAGTCACCCGGTCTCTGCACCAGTCGGCTGGCCTGGGACTTCCAGAGGAGAGGAGAGCCAGGCACTGGTCTAGGGTCAGCAGTGAAGGAGTCGCCTTGTGGCCAGGTGTGTCTGGGCAGGCTGTCCTGCGCACTCAAGATGGAATTGACTGTGTGAAGCGCCCAGTGCAGCGTGGCTCCTGCATGAGACAGTTGCCAAGTGAGCCAGGCGCGCTGTGAGACAGTGGGCTCCTTGCTGCTCGAGGGCACACGCAGGAAGGCACCTCCGGGGGCATGCAGGTCATCCAGGGCCACCTGCAAGGCACCCATGTTGGTGAAGACTCTGGACATCAGCGGCGAGAACATCGAGGATGAGCTGGCTTCAGGAGGAGAAGGCTGTCTGTGCCTCTTGGCAGACTTGTATGGAGCACCATGGCTGTCTCCAGAGTGACTGCGCTTCAGAGTCCTCTTCACAGGAGACCTTGGCTGGGGCCTTGGATTCCTTCCATGTAGTTGTGTGTGTGAGGAATCTGTGGGGGAGACCATGGGCCTTACTCATTTTTTTTCCAAGATATTAAAAGCTTTATTGTCATGGAAGAAAATAAATGAAGCCATACCATGTGTTCTCAGGGTAGGCCTGAGATTAAATAGCTTTTGCAAGTAGGAGGAGGATCTGGGAAGGAATGCTTCATTGGCTATGCCCTCTGGCCTTTAGGTATCTCATGAATAAGGAGATCTCTTGAGCCTCTGTGGCCTGTAATCATGTCCTCTACCTGTACTACATGACTGAAGACCACAAACCTTTCTTGGGGAGAGGCTGTGAATGGCTGATGCTATGTGAAAGGAACCAGGGCCCAGGAGCAAGGCCGAACACCTACCATCCCTTTAAGGTATCCAAGATTCAAGGCCTGTGCTCAACCAGGTACCCAGCTGCCTCTCACAGCACAGTTTGCCCATGTTCTCTATCTAGATCTGTGAGTCTGCAAGTTAAATGCTTTCATTTATTAGTTGTCTTGGTCATGATGTCTCTTCTCAGCAATCAAAAATTAACTAGGACAGCATAATAAGAACATTTTAGAGCTCACATGCTAACCCACAAGTAGGAGACAAAAAAGACACACTGAATTACAAGATCTTAAACCATTTCAACAGCAAATTGCCTCTCCCAAAGGAGCCACATCTCCTAGTACTTTCCAGATAGTTGTACCAGTGAGGGGCAAATGCATAAATTATGTATGGGGTGTGCAGGGTATTCTCATTCAAAGCACCACATTTTGCTCCCTAACACCAATATTCTTGTTAGCAAATCATTATGTTATTTTTTTGCTTTGAGTTTTTAAAATTCTATATATTATACAACACATACTGAACACAACCTCCCCTTCTCCTAATCAATACCACTGACCTCCCCACTCCAACAAATCCACTGCTCTTCCAGTTACCTTCAGAAAACAGAGATGTCAATTGAAAATGCCATGACAAGATGCTATGAGACCAGGTATAAGCACGCACTTCAAGTGAAAACAAGACAACCAGAAGGAAGAAAAGGGTCCAACAAGCATGCAAAAGAGTCAATCAAAATCTACTTTCACTGTTAGGAATCCCATTTTAAAAGGCCACATTGGATGCTTCCTGTTTTCACCTTCATTCTTTTAGCCTGTGGCTTTTTATTGGGCCTTACTCATTTTGCACACTGATTTCATTTCACTCAGAAGCCACCACTGCCCTAACCCGCTCCCCAGAGGGTCACTTCTCACAGCCTGTGGAAATGCAAGCCACATCCACCACACCCTCTCCTCAGCCCTTTGGGACCTGAAGCCCCATCTGGCACATCAGTCACCACCAACTCTTCTCTCCAGGGTTTGCTTAGCTCCCAGGGCTCTGGGAGCCCTGCTTCCTCAAACCCAACCTACCTCTTCTGTGGGCGGACCCCAGCTTGTCCCTTCTTCTCTCTCTGGAGGGAGATGGTCTGGCCCTCCAATTCTCTTCTAGCTTGCTGCTTCTCTTGCGGGGCCCACAGGACGGGACAGCACAGCTTTGCCCAGATTGCTTCTGCCTAGGGACCTCAGTCTCCCGACTTGTACAGGTGTTCTCTGCGGTGGGGGGTGGGGGGGAGAGTGATTGGTGACAGGTCCCAAACTTTTCTCAGGAAACCCTGAGATCAGGCTGCATAAGGCCAAGCTCCTAGCATGCCTTAAACTCCCATGCAGTCCTCACTATTTTCCTACTCCCCATTCCCTCTTTGGCCAAGGACTACACATGGTTGGACCTACATTGGATGTTCCCAAGCTGCCTCAGCAAACACTCCAAAATACAGTCCCAAGGATACTCGGACGACACAGCCCTTGGAAATGAGCGCCGCACACACACAACACACACACACACAAACACACATATTTTATTTAATACTTTGCAGGGAGGGCACGGAGAGTGCAGCTGGCCTCCTTCCTCACCTTCCCCAAGCCCATCAGTAGTTCAGAGATCAAACCCTACCTTTGTCCATGGGTGAGGACTTGGATCTCCTGCCATTGTTCCCGCCACTCTCAGAGGGCTGTTTCTCTCCTCCCTTCTGGTCTAGGGGCTGTGTTCTCTTGGATGGAGACTGGAGAGGCATCTCTATATTCGAATGGGCAGGCTTCTCAACCTGAGTTTCACTCATGTCTGCTTCTGGCATCATGCTTCTTCCTCCTTTGGGTGGAGATCACTGGCAAATGGTCCTCATAGTGGAAATGCCTGGTTTTAAATAGAGCCCTGAAACCCTGCCCCCGACCCTACCACCAATCACAACCAAGGCACAGCTCCTGAGGTGGCTTTTGCCACGCCCTCGCCAGGCCATACCCACAGGAATGGGGGAGGGATGAGTGGCTAAATTCAATCAAAGGTATCAAGGAAGAATTGTATGTTCTTTGTTGTTGTTGACCACCCCTTCTCTACTAAATTGGGAGGGTTTGAAGGCTGAAGACCACATTTAACTTTGTTATCTAATGTGGGTTATAAACTTTACACAGCAAACACGGTTCTTTTTTGGCCTATGATCATGTGCTTTTCACTTACCATAGTGTTTCTCTCTCCCCCTGCTTGTCTCTCTTTCTGTGTGTAGATGTGGGTGTGAGTGGTGGGTGGGTGGGTGGGGGAGTGCATGCATGGTGCATGTATGCCCTTCTGTGTGGCATTACTACCTCCCTCTGAATGTATATTTACATGCATATGGTGTCTGTTTGTATGTATGTGTGTTTCCCTGTGTGTGTGTGTGTGTGTGTGTGTGTGTGTGTGTGTGTACATCTCTGACTCTCCAGGACCCCTTCTGAGTTTTCCCAGGAAATTTGGCAATGCCAACTAACAGGACTAGATTTCCCAAAAAGGTTGTGCTTAGCTACGAGACTGTCTGTGATCAATAGGGACTCTAATGTTGATTGAATGCAATTCTTCATTAGGATATAGCTACAACAGAGTGCCAAGTAGAAAGTGGTAGTTTGGGGTAAGAATAGCCCTGAGGTTTCAGAAGAAAGAAAGGAGCGTGCGGTGGTTAAGCAATAGCCTTGAAGGTTTCTGAGTAAAAGCAGCTGGAAGAAGAGGAAGGGACAAGAGAAACTTGAAAAAAAAAAAAAAAAAAAAAAAAGAAGAAAGAAAGGAGGAGGAAGGAGAGGAAGGGAGGAGAGGAAGGAAGGAAGGGGAGAAAGAAGAAAGGAAGGAAATTGGTATTTCCTGTGGATCAGGTTTGTTGGCACAGGACTTTAATCTCAACATTTGGGAGTCAAGAGTAGTCAGATCTATCTGATAAGAGGCCACCCTGGTCTTCTGAGAAAGTTCAAGGACAACCAGTGCTACCTACTGTGATCCCCTATCAAAGTAACGAAATGTCCACTGAGCCTCATTGCCTGAGATCTGTCTGCAGAACAGGATGGAAGAAGGAAAGATATGACTCTAAGAAGGTCTGCAGTGACCCCTATTTACTAATCATGTTCCTCTCATATACACCCACACCCACCCCCCACCACACACACACACTCTCTCACACACATACTCACATACAGAAAGGATTAATTAAGAAAGTAAATAGATTTGCTTTCAGTTAATCCACATAGGCAAATAGTATATAGAATCTAGATAGCTTGTAGAGAGTCAAATTTACAGCATCCACTGACAGTTAGACAATCTTTAATAAAATTGTGAAAAGTGCTGGTGAGTCTTTTGTAATTTTTGTGACTTGCCTGTTGACTCATTTAGAATAACTTCTCTGAGGATTGAAAATATGTTGTTTTCTTATCCTGCATGACATGGAGAAATAGATCACTACCAACTAGAGAATATCTTCTTTTCTAGATAGCTTCACAGTGCAAGTAAATACTGTGAAGTCTACTGGAGAAAAGAAGCAACTAGTATTCTTATCCAGCATTGGATCCTGCAGCTTCAATACTGATAAATGTACACAGTTGTTCATAAGCATAGCTGCTATAGGTAACTAACCTCACTGTTTTTGAATATGATGCCTAAATTAATGAAGTGAATATCTTTGGTGTTACTAAAATTTTATCAAGCTCCTTGCTGTGGAGCTCATTGGCTGTAGGACATAATTGGCTATTATTACTTTGCAAAATGGTCACCCTTCAAAATACTTTCTAATAAATTTGTTTATATCCATAGAGCTGAGTTGCTATCAAACTTCTCAGTGCATCTGTCATTTGTAGTGATCAGCAATCTCTGTAGAAAATGGTAACTGTTCAAAGTGCCAAGAATAAGAGTCTGAGTATTCACTACTAAATAGGGCATCTTTATTAATCCTCCTCCTGTCTAGTCTCAAGAAACAACACTGCAGAGGAGGGCTGGAAAAAATTGGGAGGTATGAGGATGAAAAGAAATGTTGCTAAATATTGTCAACTAGAGGTGACATTGCTTTTATATTCATGAACTCACAGGAGCTATGGTTACCAGAGTAAGACCTGTACAACATGAAGCTAAGCAATAGTCTGGTGGAGGTCCTATCTCTTATTGGGTACCTATGGGCTGTTGTTAGATTCTGAGGTAGGAAGAGTCATTCTTCTTCGGAGTTGTGGCTACTAGTAGGTGTTCCATGTTCCAGTAGATGGCTATGTGTCCATACACATATGAGCAGCAATAAATGGAACTAATTGTCTCTGATGGGACTTAAATCCAGCCATAATCTAGAATAATAAAAATCTATACTACTTTATTTATTAGAAAAAGATGAAATATTCAATATATTGCTGTAGATGGTTTGTATATGCTTGGCCCAGGGAGTGGCATATTAGAAGGTGTGGCCCTGTTAGAGTAAATGTTTTGCTATGGGTATGACCCTAAGGCCCTCATCCTAGCTGCCTGGAAGCCAGTATTCCCCTAGCAGCCTTCCAATGAAGATATAAAACTCACTTCTCCTGTACCATGCCTGCCTGGATGCTGATATGCTCCTACTTTGATGATAATGAACTAAACTTCTGAACCTGTAAGCCGGCCCCAATTAAATGCTGTCCTTATAAGAATTGCCTTGGCCATGGTATCTGTTCACAGCAATAAAACCCTAACTAAAACAGAAGTTTGTACTGAGAGTGGAGTATTGTCATGATAGGCCTGACTATGATTTATTTTGGAAGAATGTGGATTTGGGGACTTAGTATTTGAAAAGCAATGTAATAACTCTAAATGGGGCTTAATGAACTATTCTTCTAGAAATATGGAAGACTGGGCTACTGAGAGTGATTTGAATTGTGCATACCTGGCCCAAGAGGTTTCAGTAAGGGTTTTTTTTGTGCCCAAGAGACTGTTTTTGTCATATTTTCAAGAATGTAGCTACTTTGTCCTTTGTCTGAAGAGCCTGCCTGAGACTAAGGTGAAGAGACTCAGGTTAATTGCATTGACAAAGGAAGTCTCAGAAGTGCCCATCATAGATGTTGTTCTCTGGTTAAGTCTCACAAAGAGCATTTTAAACAAGCATACCAAGTTGAGAAAGAAAAAAATATATAATATATGGTTTGAACATTAAAGGAGTACCAAAAAGTGAAATGGAGCTGAATCCTGTGTTTGAGGATATTTAACTAAATTAAGGGAGTAGTGACCTTGAGGCAAGATCCCACCCAGCTAAATTAAATCAAGCAAGCCTTTAATCCCAGGAGACAAAGACAAACAGATCTCTGAGTTCAAGGTCATCCTAGAACAGAGTAAGTTCTAAGTGAAAAAAACTTCAGGCTCAGTGGACAGGCATGCAAATCTCTGAGTTCAAAGTCAGTGGAGTGAGCAAGTTGCAGGACAGCCAAGCTTGAGCAGTGAAGAAACTGGAAAACAGAAAGCTGGTGATAATGTAACTGAACAAGGGAACCATGTTCAAGCTTGGCAAGCAACAGAACTTGGCAGCTTTGGTCAGGTGGCTCTGTCTTTAGAGTCCAGAATAGAAGGGATTACTGGGACAATTGATGCTGATTAGCTGAAGCTAAGAAATTATAGTGATTGAGAAGAGACCAGCATCACTGAGGTGAAATCTTCTGGGAAGTGTTTTCTGAGAGCACAAAGAAACTGTGTTCCAGAAATGGTCAAATGTACCTTGTGCTTCATTTGAACTTGGTAATGTGTGAGAGTCACCCAGGTGGTACTGGTTTTGAAGGCATGAAGGGGTCATGAAGAGCAGCTGAGACTCGGCACTGTGAGAGGCCATGGAATGCCACTGGTGAAGATGCAGCCTCAGTTGCAGTTGACAGCCTAGGACTGAAGTAGTCATACAAAGGAGCTGAGGTTTGGCATCATGAAGAGAGGCTATTGGAGGCTATTGGTGAAGCCTAGTGGCAGCAGAAGACCCCAGTGTATTGGAGATGTCAGTACCATGGGATGATCACAAAGAATAGCAGCAGCAGTGGAGTGGATCAACCGAGCTTAGAGTGCTACAGAGGGCAGAACTGGAGGAGCCCAGAAGATCATGTATGTATCCCCAATATTGAAATAAGAAGCTGTACATTGAAGTTGCCTTGGAGACCCAAAGATTTTTGAGATGCTAGAGCCATGGGCGATCTGCTGATGAAATCTGCTAAGAGAAAGTGGAACCATCTCAGAGAAAGAAGTTTGTTGTAGTCAACAATGATGAAAAAGGTGTTGGAGATCTGAAGACCACCTTGAAATTAGACATGGAGATGCAGAGTTTGGAGTTTGCCCAGCTGTTTCCTGTCTTGCTTTGGGGATTACAATTAAGTGATTGGATGAATCTCAGAAGAGACTTTGAACTTTGGACTCTTAACAGTGTTGAGACTGCTGTAGACTATGGGGACTTTTGAAGTTGGACTAAATGCATTTTGCATTATGCTTGTTTATGTATGACCCCATAGACTCATATGTTTGAACAACCCTATGGGGGCCAGTGAGTAGAATGTGATGGTTTATATATGCTCAGCCCAGAAGTGCACTATTAGAGGGTGTGGCCCTGTTCCAGTAGGTGTGTCACTGTGGGTGTGGGCTTTAATGCCATCATCATCCTAGCTGCCTGGAAGCCAGTATTCTCCTAGCAGCCTTCCAATGAAGATGTAAAACTCTCAGCTTCTATTCCATGCCTGCCTGGATGATGCCATTCTCTGACCTTAATGTTAATGGAGTGAACCTATGAACCTGTAAGCCAGTCCCAATTAAATGTCCTTATAAGAGTTGCCTTGGTCATGGTGTCTGTTCACAGCAATAAAACCCTACTAAGACAATTGCTATGAGATATGTGTATCGTCCACCTACATTTGTGTCTTTTATTTACCTCCCCAAATGTTTCCAGAGAGATGAAGTATTTAAGTATCAGTTACGCACAGAAATATAATAGAGACTTAGGGAAGAACTTTTTCTGCATAATTTTAGAAGAATGTTGTTCTAGGTATAAATAAGGTAAGATATAAATATAATAGTCACTAAAATTAGAACAAGATATTTTTGATTAATCAAAATATTTTTTAATTCCACTTGGCAAAATCTATCATGAATTAAATATATAAAATGAACCTGCAACCTAAGACAAATAGTTGATATACCATGGTCTAGTTTTTTTATGGTCTGAACCTTAGCAGAAATGTTGCAGTGGCATTTGAAAATACAAGGAGAAGAAATAAATATGTTAAGCGAATAAGACATAAAAATTAGCTGTTATAAACTCTAAATTTCTCAGCTCCTAAGTGGAATCAGAGCATGCTGCCCAAATGCATAACTTTACATTTGAACTCTTTTCAGGTGAAAGCCATAGACATGGGGAACATTGTTCTATAAAATGATGACATGAATTTCTTGTAATAAATGTTCCTTCTGGCACCATAAAGAGGAAAGCACTCTTCTCTGGGCACAAAGAATCAAAATTCATATAAATCTGCACAGACTCAGCTAAGAATCACCCTTATCTCCCACTAGTGTCCCCATGTATTTCTTAATCAGTTTCACAGTAAATTGTCCCAGAGGAACAATTCTTTATCTGAGAACTCATCCATAATTTATTGCTTAGTTTCAGTGGTAAATAAACCAGCTTTGTGGTGTGGTGGCATATGCCAGTTATATTGACTAAACATGCTAATGAAGAAAGGTGGTGAATTTAGAAGAATAGCATTCTTCCAAAATTATGCAGAAAAAGTCCTTCCCCAAGTCTGTATCATACTTCTGTGTATAACTTATACTTAAATACTGGATCTTTCTGGAAACTTTTGGGGGAGGTAAATAAAAGATACAAATGTTGGTGAACGATATAAATATCTCATAGCAATTGCCTAAGACTTTGAGTTAATTGTGGAGACAATGACTCAAATAACAAAACAAAACAACAATAACAAATCAAGAATACAGCTGAGTGTAAAAGTGCTTGTGTAGCTTGTTCAGGACCCTGGGGTCTCCTCCAACACTCAATGTATACTTGGCACTCCTACTATTTACTCTTTTCTGTAAAAGTTTTAGCACATACAAAATAGTAATACCAAAATCATAATATACATTTTCTCCTGATCATTTTCCTTAGTTCATTTAATAGATAGCCTCTGACATTAAACTGAAAATAACAACTAGAATGTTCTTTCCAACACACTCTCAAGAAAAATAAGTAATAAAGTAGAAAAATACCATTGTACTTTGTACTCTGACCAGGATTTTTTGAAGTTTAAACTTCTCTGATGACATATTAAGTGACAAAAGTTAGGAAAATGGGTTGATATGTATAACATTCTCACATATAAGTGATTTCTGTAAAGACATATAGGTAACTTTCTAAAAAAATAATGAAAATACATATTCAAAAAACAGCACTTTCCCAAAGATAAATTGAGACACTCAAATTGAGTCACTTATAAGAATGTTCATTGAAGGCAGGTGGTGGTGGTATACACCTTTAATCCCAGCACTTGGGAGGCAGAGGCAGGCAGGTTTCTGAGTTCAAGGTCAGCCTGGTCTACAAAGTAAGTTCCAAGACAGCCAGGGCTACACAGAGAAACCCTGTCTCGAAAAAAAACCAAAAAAAAAAAAAAAAAAAAGAATGTTCATTGAAATGACTGAAATCAGGAACCCCAATAGTTGAATTAGCAAAAGGCTGGAAGAAGTTGAGGAGGAGGGTAACCCCATACAAAGACCAGCAGTCTCAACAAACCTGGACTCCCAAATCTCTCAGACATTAAGCCACCAGTCAGGCAGCATACACTAGCTAGTCCAAGACCTCTGACATATACAGCAGAGGGCTGTCTTTGTCTGGTCTCAGAAGGAGAAGACACACATAATCCTTGAGAGACTTGAGGCACCAGGAAGTGGGGAGGATAAATGGAATGAGGAACCTTCTGAGGGCAAAACAGGATTGGGATAATGACTGGACTATAAAAAAAATTAAAGATAAAAATATTACACTAGTCAAAAATAAATATATAAGGAAGAAAACTAATGAAATAATAGAAAACCTCCCTTTATAGTATGCAGTTGTTTGCAAGTTTTAAGCTCCATACCAATCAATAAGAGCTGAATTCTGGGATATAGTTTATATTAAAAAAAAAAAAAAACCCACAGTTGTATGTAAAGACAAAGCAAATATATACATGCCTACTTATATGCACAGATCCTATCCCAGGAAAGGGTTACCAGAACCAGTAATAGTTCTGACATGGAAGAATGCATGCCCCAGGCAGATATGAGCAAAGTATTTTAAATTTTGCATCAGATATGTGCATTTTCATTTCTGATAATTAAATTCATAATGTGACTCACATGCAAGTGTTTGCTGTGAACCATTATATGGGTTTTTGGAGGTACACCAGGGCAGACACAAATCATTTCAGTGGTAAGAGTGTAAAGCCAGTTGCTTCTTCTCAAGGCATCTTAACTAAGTTCTCTTTCTCTTCTTTATGAACTAGTAAGAGATGTAGTCACAATTATAAAGGAGAGACTTGCTTTTACTTTTCTGTATTGGTGTGTTCCATACTTACAACCATTTTTTCTTGGATATCATCCCAGTCTCTTACTGCTGTGTTACTAGCATTCACAGCCATGCTGACAGATAGGACTCTTCAAACATCATATCCATCATCCTAACAATTTGCATGAGAAGGAACGCTGCTTGGAGGGAAGAAGAGTGCCACAGACAGGGACATATGGCACAGCCCGGTAAGCATGGGTTGCCCATCCATCCAGAAGAGCTTTATCTGTCCTGTCCCCTTGGTTACCCTGACTGGCCACTTGACTATTCAGTTGCCCTTGTTATTGTAATCCTGCAGATGGCCATCTGTTCTGCTCACAAGGGAGACCTGGCCCTGGGGAGACTACCCAGCTGCCCTGAATCATACAATCAGGTCAATTACACCCCTGCTTCTTAATTGCTTTTGACGGCTGGGCTATTGTGTATGAACCACCAGTAATTTCCAGTTCATTGTGGCTAAAGAATCTGGGCTAATGGTTGTTCCAACCTGTTCACCAGGGTTCTTGGCATTACTCAGCTTGGACTATTCCTCTGAAGGCTAGGGTCTGTTACATACACTATTGGCTGCTGAATTTCAACCTTAAGTAATACTACCATACAGGGAGCAAATCAAGAAGAAGCATCATTTAAAGACAGTGGTTCCTTTTTAGAAAGGCAGAAGTAGTAAGATGCTGACAATAGCCCTAATTTGTCATTTGAGAAGCAGCCTGAAGCTAGAAACACATGCTGTTAAGTTAATAGTGGTGATAGAGAAAGTGAAATGACTCTCTCTCTCTCTCTCTCTCTCTCTCTCTCTCTCTCTCTCTCTCTTTCCTCTCTCTACCCTCCCCTCTTTTGTGTGTGGGTGTGTGTTATTTATTTTAGTAATTACCAAACCCATAGATAACTAATGTGAACAGCTTACTGCATGTAATTTAGAAGCTTCTGAGAAATTTCAGACAATTAACTTTTCAAGATGTTAAATTTAAGAAATTATGGGACTGGAAATATATGTCAGTTATAGAGTGCTTGAGTAGCATGTTCAAGGCCCTGTGATACCCAGCACCATGGAAAATAAGAGAGAGGAGAGAGAACTGGGAGAAGAGAGAAGAGATGTTTGCAGAAGGACTATGGTACCTTTTTCATCATGCCCTGGAAATCTCATTGCCCTCTTACCAGTGAGGTTCCTTTTGTATGATAGTGAACAATGATGCAGGTAATGGAATTATCCCAGATGGCACATTTGAAAAGACAGTATTTCCAACAAAAGAAAAATCTTCTAACTGTTACCAAGACTGATGTTATAGGTCTGAATAAGTTCCAGGACAGGATTGAAGTTGTTTGGCTTTTTTTTTGTCCTGGGACAATGACTTGATTGCATCAGGAACACATGATTAAGAATAGAAATAGAGACAGTTTATTGAGAAAGGGAAAACACTCAATTTTTAGAAGTGTGATACGGAAGCTCTGGACCTTAAGTATCGTAATTCTTTATAAGTCATTTACACAGCACATGCCTCTGCCACCTTTGTATATTGCAGCTTTTCTCTTGAGTATTCTGATTGTTGTATGTAGCCCAAGTGGGGAAAGTTTCCAATCTTTCTTTCCCAACTGTCCTCTTCTGTTAATTTTGATATTGGTTTCTTCAGTCCCTACTCCCTGGCACAATTCCATCACTGGGATCTATGGCCCTAAAATTTTCCTCAGGGTATGAGAAGGTGATAAGCAACTCTTCTACAATTTTTCCATGCTAAGCACTTACTGCCCTTACAGGAGACCTGAGTTCAATTCCTAGTAACTACATCTAACCCAAAACAACCTGTAAATCCAGTCACACCAGGAGATTTGACTCACCTCCTGACATCCACAAGCATTCATACAGGTGTATGTATACATACACGTAGACATATAGCTATAAGTAGGTTGTTCTCAGAGTATGATCCTTTGAATTATTAAAAATAAACATATTGATGTTTGCATGAATAAATGTGACAAGATACAAAAGAACCACTTTTGAAAAGAATTCAACTGTGGAATAGATTAAAGAGGAAAGAGTGTTGTAATGGCTCCTCCCAGATATCAATTTATGTAAGGAACTACAATCCAGTAATGGAAGGTACACCTGTTATTCAGATCTTGAGGATGGAAGACACAGGATTCTGACCCCTGACCCAGATCTTGAAATGGAGATCTTGAAGCATACTGTCCATGAAAAGCTTAGGTCCAGCCAAAATAATACACTCCTGTAATCCCAGGAGACTGAGACAAGGAGATCTCTGAGTTCAAGTTCTGTTTCTACATGTGTTAAAGCTCCTGGGAGTCCAGCCACCCCTGGCTTTTGGGGGATTTGGTGCAGAGCTGGTGACCTATGAGTGCTCCAGGCACAGGTGCCAAGAAATTTGATTTTTTTTTTCAAGTAAAATCTGATCACTGATATAGCTTTCAGTAGGCTGGGTAGACACCAAAAGTTAGGCTCTAAAATGACTGCCTTTTTTTCCTTTAGTTTAAGTAGGATGAGATAAGAATCTTAAACAAAAAAAAAATCTGTATTTGAAAGCAAGTAGAAAGGCTTTTATATATTCATGCTATAAGTTCAAATATATCTTTAAAAAGATAAGATGTTAGTTTCTATCGTAAAACAATAACAATCAGTTTTATTTATACATTTTATTTTATAATGGGTTTTGAATGCAACCATTTGTTAGGACGGTATCTCCTGTAATTTTTCTTGTGAAATGGGAATTTCACATAAAGATCTTTGACAAACGTGTATCCATCCTTTACATGTGTAATGGCTTAATAAAAAAAAAAAAAAACCTACATTTAACATTTATATATTCAGAGATTTTCTGGGAACAAATTCACAGCAATTAGTCTAATTGGAGTATTTTAATGAACATTACTTAGAGGTATTTAATTAACATAAAGCATTTTATGTCTTAATATTTTTGTTACCCATGACTATTGGACTAATGACATAAAATCTTAATTAATTTCCCCTGGAACCTGTTTTGGAAGGACATTTTTATCAACACTGATGTGTTCAATGTTGAATTTCACAGCTTATTGAAACTTTTACCTTGTAACCCCAAAGAATCTCACTTTATATAAGCAAATACCATTTGAGGCTCGGTAAAATCTGTTAGTGACCAAAGATACCACTTTAATAAATTGTAAGCAGATAATAATATCTCAATTTACAAGTACTTACTTATCAGAGCCTTTATATCCATTCTCAAGACTAATATTCACACATATCACATGCACATTTTAAACTAGGCATACCAACATATTAAAAATAAAAACAAAACTAACTTTAGCATAAGATAAAAATAAATGGAAAAATGTAAGTGGCTACACATTTTGTCATTCAGTTCTTTGGGATGACTCTGGGGTAAATCTGGGTTTTATTCTATGTTGTCTTAGCATACAATGGTATATAATCAATCATTATATTACTGAAAATTACTGTATTACTGAAAATTCTTGGAATAATGTAGATATTTCTGTTAGAAAGTGTTATGAATAGTCTTTGAGCAGAAACAAAAAAGGAAAACAACACAACAGATCTAGCAAAAGAAAAACATGTTATTCCTTTGGGGAACATCAAGAAGACAAGAGCCTGTTACAGTATTGTCAGATAATTTGATTCTTCCAAAGACCCCATGAAGCAAGAGAAAATAGAGAAAGAAAATATATTTCATGAGTACTACTTGTTTACTTATGTTTAAATAAGCTTGTTAGTTTTTTCCTTGTGATGCTGAGAATCCTGGCTATTGTGCCCCAGGATATTGTAGCAGGTACATAGAAATGGTGACACTGTATTGGAGAAAAGAAAATCACTCTTAAAAACAATAAAGTTAGTGTGTGTTCTGTTCCAAAAGCCCAGAAATTATCTTCAAAATAAGCATGATCTCGTTTATATGAAAAGCAAAGGAGACTAAATGGTCTTACATTCATTTTCATGACAATGCAAAACAAATTATTAACTAACAACTTACTTTAATTTTTCTATAAAAGTTGATCCAGCTCACTCAACTTTTTCCAAGACTGTCCATGAAACAGAATGCTAATTAAAATTGAAGAAGTTTATCTGTAGAGATTCCTTCACATTCCTGGCCTTGAAACATAGTGAAAAACAAGTGTTTATGTCAGAAACACCAGGGAAGAAGGAATCTTTCTTTTTGACCACTACTAGATTCTATGCTGGGCCTTGCAAATAGGACTGACAAAAGTCAGATTACTGTAAGAAATGTGTCTTAATAGGGTTTTACTGCTGAGAAAAAAACACCTTAACAAAGGCAACTCATATAAGGACAACATTTAATTGGTGACTGGCTTACAGGTTCAGAGGTTACAGTCCAATTATCACAAGTGGGAGCATGGCATTCTCAAGGTAGGCATGGTGCAGGAAAGCTGAAGGAGTTTACATATTTATTGGAAGGCAATCAGTAGAAAGAATACGGTTCCAGCAGTCTTTGATGAGGGTCTTAAAAGCCACAGCCCAGTGAAAACACCTACTCAACAGGCCACCCCCTAAAAGTGCCATCCACTCCCCAAGCATATACAAATCATCACATTCCATTTCATGGCCCCCATAGGCTTGTTCCATTCATGAGCCATAGGGGTCCATACTAAACATAGCATAGTAAAAATGCATTTAGTCCAACTTCAAAAGTCTCCATAGTCTATAGCAGTCTCAACAATGTTAAAAGTCCAAAGTTCAAAGTCTATTTCTGAGATTCATTTTAATCACTAACTGTAATCCCAAGCAGAATCCAACAGCAGACAAACTCCAAACATCTCCATGTCTGATATCACAGCAGTATTCATATCTCTAACTCCCCTTTCACTTTTGTTGACTGCAGCAACATTCTTTCTCTGGGCTGTTTCTACTCCCTGAAAGCAACTTTCATCAGTAGATAGCCTACAGCTCAAAAATCTCAAAGATCTTTGGGTCTCCATGGCAACTTCAATGTTACAGCTTCTTGTTTCTATATTGGGGATCCATGCATGATCTTGGGCTTCTCCAAGGGCTGGCATCACTTCTCCAGTTCTGCCTTCTGTAGCACTCTAAGCTCAGGTTGATCCACTCCACTACTGTTGCTGTTCTTGATGATCGTTCTATGGTACTGACATCTCCAAAACACTGGGGTTTTCTGCTGCAACTAGGCTTCACCAATAGCCTCCAACAGGCTCTATTCATAATGCCAAACTTCAACTCCTTTGCATTGCCCCTTCAATCCTGGGCTATCAACTGCAACTGAGGCTGCATCTTCACCAGTGGCTTTCCATGGCCTCTCACAGTGCCAAGTCTCAGCTGTGCTTCATGCCACCTTCATGCCTTCAAAACCAGTACCAACCACTTGGGTGACTCTTACACATTACCAAGTTCAAATGAAGCACAAGGTACAACCTTGTGTATCTCTGGAACACAGTTTCTTTGTTCTTCAGAAAACACTTCCCAGAAGATTTCATCTCAGTGATGCTGGTTTCTTCTTAATCACCACTAATTTCTTAGTTCCAGCTAACCAGTATCAATTGTCCCAGTAGTCCCTTCTATTCTGGACTGTAAAGACAGAGCCATTTGGCCAAAGCTGCTGAGTTCTGCGGCTTGCTGGGGCTAGAACATGGTCCATTTGTTCTATTACATTATCATCAGCTTTTTGTTTTCCAACTCCTTCACTGCCTAAACTTGACTGTCTTGGAACTTCCTGTGTGTAACTTTGAAGTCAGAGATCTACATGCTTTCTCCTAAGCACTGGGTTTAAAGGTGTGGTCTACCAATCCTGGATTTAAGTTTTTCTTCACCTAGAATTTGCTCTATTGTAGGTTGGCCTTGAATTCGAAGATCTGCTTGTATTTGCCTGCTGGGATTAAACGCTTGTACTACCAGTCCTGGATCTAAATTTTGCTGGGTGGAATCTTGTTCCTAGGCCATTATTGCCCTAATTCAATTTAATATCTTTGAACACAGTATTCAGCATTATTTTACTTCTTGATGCCCCTTTAATACTCCAACAATATATTTTATATTTTTCTTTCTCAGCTTGCTATTCTTGTTTATAATGCTATTCATGAGACTTAACCAGAGAACAAAGTCTATGATTGGCATTTCTGGGTGGAAACATGGCAGCATCCAAGCAGGCATGGTACAGGAGGAGCTGAGTGTAGGCAGCTGTGTTTAAGATAGCACCTGGGACAGTTGCAAAGTCGTATGACTAGCACCTGACAATGTAGGCAGCTGGCTTCCAGCGTGGCCAGCTCAGCTAAACTGGTAAACAAGTCCTTTGTGCATTCGTTGGCCTCATGCCCCTCCCGATCGGGCTTATGCTAATGAGGTATTGGCAGCTTAACCTATCCTGAGAGAACATGTCACCCAGCCTGCCTTGGGAAGATATATAAGCAGCTCATTTCTGCTGCTGAGGGTCCCCATCCATAGGCCCCCATCCAGTTCCCCGTCCCTAAGTCAAGAGTCGTTCCTGGAATAAAGCTGACTGAGAAGGATCCGACCGTGTTGTGTCTTAATTGCTGGCCAAGGCGAACTCGACAGCTGAGTGTTTTACATCTTCATATAATAGTGGTTAGCAGAATACTGGCTTCCAGGCAGCTAGGATAAGGGCTTTAAAGCCACACCCACAGTGCCACACCTACTCCACCAGGGCCACACCTTCTAATAGTGCAACTCCCTGGACAGAGCATATATAAACCATCACAAAATGCAAATATAAATTACTAATACATTCATCATAGTCATAGGAAGACTTTATGAAGATGAACACAGACTTTCATAATCCATAAAAAACCGCAAATGTGGTAGTACATATCTGTAATCATAGTATTCAGGAGACTGCATCCAAAGGATTCTAAATTCCAGGCAAGCCTGAACTACCAAGGAGACTTTATAACAGAAAGGAAAGAACCAAGGATGGATGGAAGGAAGGAAAGATATTTGTAGCTATGACAAGATAAAAGAAAAAGACAAAATTATTGAACCCTTTATGAACTAGTAGTGAGATTTGTGAAGAATCTCTAGTACTCTATGACTGATAAGGTTCTAGAACTTTGCAGAGATTAAAATTTGGTCTTCCTCCTAGTGAGTGTTAATGGCATCTTTATAATTTTATGTTTTGCATTTAGGAAAATAGGGGGAGTACATGATGGATTCTTAAAGTATGTTTCTACTTGTGTGGGTTTACACTAATCAGTATGACTATGTGTCATCTTTTGGGATGGTATATTCTGTTATTCTGTTACTCTCCATGAGCAGACATTGAAGAAGATGGTAGCTTCCCAAGGAAAAGATATTGAAAGAAACTTCTGTTCTTGCATATCTGATTACCATTCTAGGTGAAAAAGCTGTACAATGAGATATAAGAGAGAACCTAGAAATAATACTTCACATACATGATCAAGTGATCAACAAGGACACCAGTGTTACTCGGTGGAGACTGAATGGTGTCTTCAGCAAATGGTACTGGCATAATGGTAATACACATACACAAAAGGATAAATGTGACACTGATAAGTGCAAAACCAAACTCAAAGTGAATCAAGAGCTTTGATGTGAAAGAAAAATCATAAGACTTCGTAAAAAAGAAAAAGTAAACAACATGGAAATATTCATAATGTTATGTTTAAGAATGATTTTGTGACTATGTGACAAAAATACAGGCAACAAATAAAACACATAAAAATAGGATTTCATCAGAATTTAAAGTCTACATATGTAAAATATATCAACAGAACGGAAGGCAAAACAGAGAATAGAAGGAAAATGCCAGTCATTTGAGAGATCCAATGCAAAATATATAAGGAGTGTCTTCAGGGGCTATGGGTTATTTCCAGATGGTACAGTGCCTCCTTCCCATACTAAAAGTCCTGAGTTTGATTCTCCAATTTTATATGGAAATAAAAGGCATAGTGTAACACTGCTCTAATCCAAGCTCTCAAGAGGTAATGTAAAGGTAAGAGGATTAGAATTTTAAAGTCATCTTCAAGTAGACAACAAATTTGAGGCCAGCCTGGGATATAGGAGACCCTGTCTCAGAATAATAAAGTAAAATATTACCTACAACTCAATAATAGGCACTATACTTGAAGAAATTTCCTTCAAGAATAAAAAGGAAAAGAAGATTCTCCAAAGTACTAACACAATGATTAGTATCCACATTAAAAGTCAGTCAACAAACAAGAACACCTTACTAAAAGGTCAGATATAGTGCTGCATGTCTATGATTTCCGTATTTGAGAGATGGAAACAAGAAAATCAGGGGTTTGAACCACTTTCAACTGTATGATGGGTTAGAAGCCAGCTTGGGCAGTGTGATAACATATCCAATAAAACTAATGAAAATTGTAAGATATTTAAGATCATTGAAAACTAAGAAACTATAAACTAAAACCATTTCATACCCATAAAATAAATATTATCATGAAATACCCCAAGCTAACAAGTGTTAGCAAAACTATATATAAATTGTCAAGCATGGATAATGGGATTGGAAAACGGTATGGGAGCTCTCAAAAAGATCCCACAGAAGTCAGCAGGGGTTGAGGGAGGGCAGAGGGGTGTGGTATTCTGTGGACATTAAGTTTTAGTTTGGACTTCATGAATTTCTTAAAAGGGGTACTGTACTGGTGTTTAGTTAGCACTACCGCTCCTTCAGAACTCAACACAGATTTTGAAAAGTTGAGACTTTGCACTTCCCGGACAACTTACTGCAAATTACTGTCTACAAAGAGGTCTAGAGAGGCACTTAAACTCTTAGGAATCCTAATAGATAATCTTTGTTCTGGAGACCCTCAGCTGACTGAACGTTGTCAGCTCTGCATCATGTTCAAACAAATTTCTTGGCCTGGTCTTGTATCTCTTGCTTTTCCCTTTTATAGGTATAACTCCAGTTGAAATTCTTGCACTTTCAATCCTATATTATTCTGTTGTTTCTAACCATGCAGAGGACAGAGCCATTGTCCAAAAAGCAGGCAGTAAAGTAGAGAGATGTGGAAGGGACCACTCCCTGCAACCAGTTAACAATCAGAAGCCAACCACTAGTGATACATGGAACACTGATATACCATGATGTAAAGGACAGAGTTAATTGTTATAGCCTCCACTGGCAATGACTTGGGAGAATGTTTTTTACAGATGGAAATATGCTGCAGGACAAAATTACTTTGTCATTTCAAAATTTGGTGAAGGAAAAGAAAGTTATGGAATGGCTTCTAAGGCCAAAGGAGAGGAAGCAACAAACACACAGATAATGAAATGCAACTTAAGCAATTTTATTCCCTACAGAGAAAGCAGTGGTTGCAAAGAGAAGGTAACCAGTTAGAGACCTAAGTTAAGTGTAAGACATGGTAGGTTCAATTTAATAGAGAAGCATTTATTATATGTATTTAAGTTTTTCAAGTGTGAAAGATCTGTTTAACTAAGGATTGGGTCACTTTAACTCTGTGAATTTATAGGAACCTGAGTAGCAAAATTCCTGATATGTGTATGTTAGGGGTAGTTGTTTATCCACATACATATTTCCACCCCTGTACATCATTTATACCTCAAAGCAGAAGATCAGACCTGCTTTCTCATTAATTCAGAAATTATGCTGAATAAGCTTGCTAGAAATTAATTATATCAGCATTCATGTCTTAAAATATGCACTTTTAGTGCAGAGGTTTTAAAGTGAATTTTCAGAAGTAGAACAAGTAAAGTCAAAGGAATTTATTTAGAAATATAGTTATTATATTAATATCCTATAACCCCCAAACATTCAAAATGTCCAAAAATAGAAAATCTCATTAAATCTATTGAACTACACATTCAAAAATGAAATAAATCACTTATAAAAAAAAATATGTTCTTTAGAAGTACAAGGACGTTTAGTAAAGTCCAGACTGGAGGTTCTCCCTCTTACGCGCCAATGAAAAAGAGAATCAGAATAAGAAAGAAAAAGTAGAGAGAGGAAAAAAATGAGCTTCTAAGCTCCATAAGTGAGTTAGATGTAAACCAGGGAAAAAGCAAGAAAGATACTGGTGATACAGAAGAGCTACCCCAGCAGATCTTTAAGCCCCACAGCTTCCTGGTCAGGGTATGGGAAGCAAGAGCTATTTTCATGAGGCTGGAGAGAGAGTACCAGCTGAGATCTCTTACTGCTTTTCTTAGTTAGAGTTTTACTACTGTGAACTGATGCCATGTCAAAGGAAATTCTTATAAGGACAACATTTAATTGGGGCTGACTTATAGGTTCAGGTGTCCAGTCCATTATCATCAAGGCAGGATCATGGCAGCGTCCAGTTAGGCATGATGTAGCAAGAGCGGAGAGTTCTACATCTTGTTGCAAAGGCAAACAGGAGAAGACTGTCTTCCAGACAGGTAGAACAAGGATATTAAAACCCATGCCCACAGTGACACACCTACTCCAACAAGGCCATACCTATTCCAACAAGACATCACTTTCTTATAGTGTCACTCCATGGGCCAAGCATATTCAAAACACCACACTGCTCGTGCATAGTATCCACAGAAGTTTCCCACCATATCGATGGAGTAGTTGAAACCAACTCCAGTTCCAACTCTAGCTCCAGATCTAAGGGATCATACACACACACACACACACACACATGCACTTGTGCACAAACATAAACACACATATGTGTGCTTGCAAGCAGCACACAAATTAAATTAAAATATGAATTAATGAAATGGAACCAAAAAAATAATACATGCAATCAATCACCAAATTTTTCTTGGGAATAAAAAAAGAGATTGGCAAGCTCTTATTCAAACTAGCTGAAAGAAAATGAAACCAAAATTAACAAAATTGGTGATGAAAAGAGAGATATTAGTATGTATTCCAATGAAATTCAAAGATTATCATAGAAAGCTTTGAAAATTTGTATTCCAGAAAACTGAACAAAAAATAGAAGAAACGAACAAATTCCTAGAACATAAGATCTATCAAAATTAAATCAAGTGAATATAAACAACTAAGTTGGATCCATAAATATCAAAAAGATTAAATAACAAACCATATAAGACACAATAGAGAAAAATAGACCAAATTCTCTTGTGGACATCAATGTAATACTTCTCAGTAAGATTCTGGGAAACCAAATTCAGGAAAATTTTTTTATCAAATATTATATATTACAATCAAGTAGGCTTTTATTCCAGACATTCAAGTCTGATTCAGCACATTAATATCAATACTTTTGTTACACAAAACAAACATAAGGAGAAAAGATATCAAATGATCATCTATATCCATATAAAATAGTACTTCAATAAAGTTCAAAATTATTGTATGATAAAAGAAACATACTTCAATATAACAAAGGCTACACATGACATACAAATATTCAGAATTAACAACTGAATAGAGAAAACTGAAAGCATTGCCTCTAAGATATAGAACAACAAAAATAGCATCTATTCTATTTACTTCTATTAAATATAGAAGCTAAAGTCTTAGTTAGGGAAATAAGACAAAAGAAAGAGTGTGGAAATAGGGAAGGATAAATTCTAATTACCCCTATTTGATAATGGCATTGATCTTGTAATTAAAAGACACTAAATACTCATTCAGGATACTCTTAGATCTTAGAAATGCATTCAGCAATGTAGAATGGTATGAAACCAACATGAAAAAGGTTTATATGTGTCAATAGTGCCAGTAACATACTTTCTAAGGAAGACATCAGGGGGAAAGATCATCTGTAGTCAGCTCAAGAAATGCACAAGAGTACTCATTTTCAAAGACCTGGGTAAGACATATTTATTTTGCTTTATATGTAGCCATTGAAAGTTCACCTTTCAGCAGAGTAGAGGATGGGTTGTTGGAGTACAATGAGAGTATGAGGCTTATTTCTGGCTCTTGTATCCTTAATGTCTAGTATCATGCTCCTCCCCTCACACAAATGCAAGGGAAACCTCTGTGGGGAAAAAAAATGATAAACAAACAATACTCAGAAAATCCATCCTCTTTCATTATAAGTCATTTATGCTTTACAGTTTGAGCATTTTCTTCAAAACTAACATGTCTGAAAAAAGCAGATAATATATCAAAAAAAAAAAAAAAAAAAAAAAAAAAAAAAAACATTGCAGAATGTCTCAATAGGTAAGAAGATGTTCTGATCTTCCAGAGGACCCATGCTTGGCTCGCAGCAAATGGACCAGGCTTGATGTAACTGCCAATCACTTCAGTTCCAGGGGATCTGATACCTTCTTCTGCTTTTGTGGGCACTTATACATTCATGGCATGCAACACACACACACACACACACACACACACACACACACACATACATACACACACTCAGTGGGGGATGGGGAGAGGGACAGGGACAGGGACAGGGAGAAGGACAGGGACATGGAGAAAGAGATTAAATAAATGGAAATAACCTAAAGTAAATATAACCAAGGAAGCAAAATACCTATAATGAAAACATCTGAGACATTAAAAAAATAAATTTGAAGAAGATACTAGAATATGAAAAATGATGAATATTCAGAATAAATAATGCAAAGATGGCAATTGTACCTAAAGTATATAAACAGCAAAATCATCATCAAAATATCAAACACATTTTGCAAAGACGTAGAAAAAAATGGTAAAATTTCATTGGAGGCACCAAGGACCCTGAGTAGACAGGAAACCATTAATCAAAAGAATAACACTATAGGTATTATAATTTCCAATATCAAATGACATGACAAGGTTCCAGTAACAAAATAGCAGTTACTAACAGACGCAGAGACACATGGTGTAGAAGAGAGAACCTAGAAATAAGTTAAAACAAAAAACTATCTACCTAAATATTTAGAAAGATGTTGGAAGAATACAGGTAAGACAGCCTCTTTAACAATCAGTGTTGGGAAAGCTGATTTCTACATGGTTATAATGCTTATATTTAAACCAAAGTGATTATAAATGCATAATTCTCATCTTATACAAAATCAAATCAAAATTCTTTATTCTTTATTTTTTTTAATTGGATATTTTATTTATTTACATTTCAAATTTTATTCCCTATCCCAATTTCCCCTCTGGAATCCCCCTATCCCCTCCCCCTCCCCCTACTTCTGTGAGGGTGCTCCCCCTCCCATCCACTCACTCCCACCTCACCTCACCACCCTGGCATTCCCTTACATTGGAGAATCGAGTCTTCACAGAACCACAGGCCTTTTCTCCCATTGATGCCAGACAATGCCATTCTCTGCTACACATGCAGCTGGAGCCATGAGTCCCTCTATGTGTACTATTTGGTTGGTAGTTTAGTCCCTCGGAGCTCTGGGGGGTCTGGTTGGTTGATATTGTTGTTCTTCATTTGGAGTTGCAAACCCCTTCAGCCACTTCAGTTCTTTCTCTAACTTCTCCATTAGTCCAATGGTTGGCTGTGAGCATCTTCCTCTGTATTTGTCAGGCTCTGGCAGAGCCTCTCAGGAGACAGCTATAACAGGCTCCTGTCAGCAAACACTTCTTGGCATCCTCAATAGTGTCTGGGTTTGGTGTCTGTATATAGGATGGATCCCCAGGTGGGGCAGTCTCTGGATGGCCTTTCTTTCAGTCTCCGCTCCACACTTTGTCCCCATATTTCCTTTAGACATCAGCCCTTCTGGGTTAAGAATTTGGAGATGAGTAGGTGGCCCCATGCCCCAATCAAGCACCTTGCCTAACCTCTGGATGTGGTCTCTACAGATTCTCCCTCCCCTTTTTTGGATATTTCAGCTAATCTCATTCCTGATGGGTCCTGGAAGCCTCTTGCTTTCCTGGCATCTGGGACTTGCTAGTGGCTACCCCCAGTTTCCCATCCTCCATTGCTACATGCCTCTGTTCAATTTTCTGACCCTCTGTATATCATCCCCATCTTCTCCCATACCTGATCCTGTCCTCCTTTCCCCACTACTCCTCTTTTCTTCCTCCCAAGTCTCTCTTGCCCTCTACTTCCCGTGAGTATTTTGTCCCACATCTAAGAAGGACTGAAACATCCACATTTTAGTCTTCCTTCTTCTTGAACTTAATATGGTCTGTGAATTGTATCTTGGGTATTCTGGGCTAGTGTTCTGAGCTTTTGAGCTAATATCCACTTATCAATGAGTGCATATTTCTAATATAAAACATGAAACCTTGAAACTGAGTGGGGATAACATTTGAAGATATTAATATAGGCTAGAAATTTCTCAGTAGAACCTGAATGGCACAGGAAGTAATGCTAAGAATTGCCAAATGGGATTGCATGAAATTACAAACTTCTGTGCAGCAAAGCAAACAATACGTGAGTAAATACACAGCCTACAAATTGAGAAAAAATCTTTACCAGCCACATTTCATAGAAGAATTACTATCTAGAACATATACAGGACAACAAAAATTAGACACCAAACAAGTGAATCATCAAATCAATAAATGGGCTAATGAACTGAACAAGGAATCCTCAAAACAAAAAATTCACATGGCCAATACACATTTTTTAAAATGCTGAATATTCTTCATCATCACCTACATGAAATTAAAACTACTTTGAGATTCTTTCTTACTCTATTCAGGATTGTAATCATGTAACCAAATGTAATGTTCTCCCTCCAGAAGGTATAGACTTTATAACAAACCCTGGGTGCCAGATACTAAAAATCTCCATTGGAGCTATTGTTTTGGAAAGTCAAGGAGACCTTCAAACAATATAAGTATTCCCACTGCCCTTGTTTGATTCCTGAAATTTAGAGTAAGAGGCTGTTTCTGAAGATATTATACATTTTAGACAAAAGACCTGAAGAAACTAAGCTAGAACTGACCAGGAAGCTTCCTTAGGATCAGCTCTAGTGTTACTGGAAGGAGCTATGGAGGCTGCCAACAAATAAACAACAAATAAGTTGTCCTATCCAGCTGAAAATCCCATGAACCACAAATAAATAAATAAATAAATACCAGAATTCAAAGTGTTAGCATAGTGCAATGGTGGCACTTAAATCCTGAGATTGACCACAGCCATCTAAGTAGACTTAAGGTCCTGTCAATAGGAATGAATTCATTCCTGGTTCCAAACGTAGCCATCTTATAGCTATAGATAGCATCAGATAGCTATAGGAGCTATAGCTGATAGAGAGAGTTGTCGACCATAGAGAAGTACCTTCTACTGCCATTTACCTACATCAATATAATCTCTAACTGTATTGAAATACTTACCCTTGTACCCACAGATAAATGCAGTTATAACCCCTCATTAAAGTTTTTTTATTCCAGAGGTGAAGAATTCTACAGAAAGTTACAACTGATACAGAGCTGATACCGAACAGCTGATGGTACAGTGCCAGGCCCAAATTGGTACATCTTCAATGTGACTTGATGCCCATTGGATGTTGAAAAATAGGTCATGAAAATGGTATTAAAATCCAGAAGACTAGAACACCTGATGCAAGACAGTGTCTTCTATATATGATAGAGAAATTGCATCAATAAAATCTCAATATGGCTGCCTGACCAAGACTTGAATAACAGAAACATTAATTGATATGCCAAAATGGATGTAGGAAATCTCAGAAAGTCCTACACCTTGGTGAAGATACACAAGCAATTAATGGTATTCTACAGGGATGAGCATCTTTATGTAACCCCAAGTGGTCACCCCTAAATACATATACATATGAGCAACACTAAATGGATTTGCAGGATATATTTTGTAACAATAATTATTAAAAACATAAGAATCCATGAGTTTGAGAAGGAGTGAGAAGACTGTGACAGCTGGAAGGAGAAATGATGTAAATGAAGTACTCATATGTGAAACTCTTAAAAACACTAAAAAGAAAAAGGAAGAAATAGAACAGAGAAGAAAAATGACAGTATATGTTGGCAAGGATTGAGGGAAGGGGAGTAAGTACTCTCATTCAGTGAAGCTGCAGATGTAAGCGTGGGTAACTAATATGAAAATCAGTATATAAATTTTTCAAAAAAAGAATTAGAACTATTATGCAATCCAGCTATATTAGTCTTTAGTATATACCTGAAGTACTTTAAGTCATAAAGCACAGAGATATTTGCATATTCATGCTTACATCTCACTATTCATCATATCAAGAAAATACATCCAAATTAGGTGTCCACCAACAGATGAATGAACTAAAAATTCTGGTATTCGCGCAATGAACTCATACAACCATAAAGAAAAAACCCATAATATTTTCAGAAGAACAAATAAAAATGGAAATCATTATGTTAAGTAAAATAAGCTAGACTCAGAAATACAAATAGATGTTTCTCCTCATTAATGAAAACTCAATTTCATATTGCACATATGTACATATATATAAACATATATACATATACACAAACACATACATATATACATATACATGAATGTGCATGCATATGTAGATCTTGAAAATAGAAATGCCAGGATGAGGGCAAGAACCAGTTTTAAGAGAGAGAAAAAATAAGGAAGAAAATTGAATACATGTGATAAGAAACATGGAAAAACTGTGAAGGTGAAAAGAACCACGTAGCAGGGCAGGAAGCATCAGGTCAGATAGCTATGAAAGAGAATGAACGAGAACACTATATAGTGATATACACAGACATATAATTAATAATAATAATAATAATAATAATAATATGTCATATAATATTCAATGCTTTGAATTCTAAAATTTAACTTAAGAAACCCAAATCCTAAAAATATATACTGAGATACCGGTACTATCAATTACATAGAAGGAAATTCAAGTTAAAATTTTTATTGTCCCAGCTTTACTTAAACATACACATGCATATTTATATAAATAATGAATATATATTCAAAATAGTAATAATTGTTCTATACTAACAACATCATAATGATGATTGTTTTCTCTACTGTAAGGTAATGAGCTAAATAAAAATGTCTTTAGGCATTTAAAGACAAAAGGAACTCATCATTTGTTATAATACCACAGTCAATATTAGTGTCTATTTCCACCAATTCTCCATTGCAAAAGAGATATTTTAATGTAGTAACTCATATTAGTTAAATTTCAATGTAAGACATGAAGCTCTAAATATGAAAATTAGATTTAAGGATACAGAATTGAGGCTTAGAACCAAGAACCAGACTCCTGTATCTACTGGTCATGTGATTTGTGGGGCTGATTTACAATATTACATACACATAGAAAGAAGAGGAATGTTATCAGTACTATATAAAAATCTCTGGTTATGCATCAGTTAAAATAATACCTTTCTTTCTTGTATAGCAGATCCTGGTAATACTGCCTTTGGTTACATGTGATTATATCCTTGAGAAAGGAATGCTATTGAAAACAAACTAAGATATGAAGATAATTTATTGCCAAAGTTGGGAAGAAAATTCAACAAAAATCATTGCCAAAGCAATTTAAGATAAATCTAAGCAAATGTTAGCTTGGAAATAATCCAGTTTGATAAAGGAAAACTCTTTTTCAACAGTAATTTATTTTTTTATTCACTTTATATCTTGATTGTAGCCCCCTCCCTCTCCTTCTCCCAGTCCTACCATTACAACCCCCCCCATTAACCTCCTTTCCCTTCTCTTGAGAGAAGAAGAAGACCCACCCCCCTTTGGGTATCACAAGGCCCAGGGACTTCTAGTCCTTACAGGAATAAGCATATCCTTTCCCACTGAGGCCCGACCAGTCAGTCCAGTTAGGGAAAGCAGATCCAACTGCAGACAACAGAGACAGACATAACTTCCTGCTACAAATGTTAGGAGACCCATATGAAAACCAAGCTGCACATCTGCCACAAATGTATAGGGCATTTAAGTTAGCCCCTGAAAGTTCTTTGGTTGATGGCTCAGACTCAATTAGCCCCATGGGCCAGGTTAGTTGCTATATGACCCATATTTTCTGACCTCTAATTTGAAAACAAAGCCAATTTTATTTAAAAAAAGAAAGGAAGAAAGAAAGGAAGGAAGGAAGGAAGGAAGGAAGGAAGGAAGGAAGAAGGAAAGGAAGAAAGGAAGGAAAGAAAGGAAGATAGAAAGAAAGAAACAATAATTAAGTTAGCTATCCATTTTCTAATATTCATTGTCTTCATCAGTAATATTTTTTATGAAATTAATATTATTTTAGGTTAATAAGAAGTTATAGAATTGAATATATTTCATATACTGAATTATACTTTAAATTGTTTTGAATAATTGTTTCATGTGAAATTTTTCATAAAAATAACTTTACTAAAAAATAATGCCATAGCTTTGATCTTGAATATTTCCCAAACACCCATATGTTAAAGACTGGGTTTCCAATCTGTAGCACTATTGGCCAATGGTTGTGCCTCTAGGTAGTGAAGCCAAATGGAAAGTTCATTGGAGGTCATTGTTTTGTAGGGGAGACCAAGAACTACCTAACTTTTCTCTTTGCTTCCTGCCCATAATAATTCATACATCACCACAGGCTGATGCAACAAAGCCAAATGACTACAGACTGAAAGCTTTAAAACGATTAGCTGAAAACAAGCCCTTTAAGATACTTAATTTGTCCATGTAGCCCTATCAACAATTATTAATATAACCAGTCCTATTTTGTGTATGTCTTTTTTTTTAATTGGAACTTTTATTTACATTTCAGGTGTTTTCCCCTTTCCCCATTTCCCCCCTCCCTCCCAGGAACTCCCTATCCCTTTCCCCATCCTCCTGCTTCTATGATGGTGTACCCACACCCACCCTCCCCCATACCTCACCTCCCCACCCTCGAATACCCCCCCCCACGATGTCCAGCCTTCATGGGACCAAGAATCTCTTCTCCCACTTATATATAGTTCCCTTGCATATATAGCTGGAGCCATGGGTCCCTCCCTAAGTCCTCCCAGGCTGGTGGTTTAGACCCTGGGGGCTCTGGTTGGTTGGTATTGTTGCTCTCCTCATGGGGTCCCGTACCCTTTCTACTCCTTCAGTCTTCACTCTATCTTCTCTGTTGGGAACCCCATGATCAGTTTAATGGTTTGCTGTGAGCATCTGCCTCTGAATATGTCAGGCTCTTGCAGACCTCTAAGGAGACAGTTATGTTAGGCTCCTGTCAGCATGTGTCTCCTGACACCCATGTCCGCATCTACCTTTGGTGACTGCACATGGGATGGATACCCAGGTGGAATGGTCTGCAGACGGCCCCTCCTTCAGTTTCTGTCCTGCACTTTGCATCCATATTTGCTACCTTGAGTATTTTGTTACTTCTTCTAAAAGGCACTGTAGTCACCCACCCCCCCACTTGGTCTTCATTCTTCATGAGCTTTATGTGGTCTGTGATTTGAATCTTGGGTGTTTCAAGCTTCTGGGCTAAAGTCCAATAATCAGTGAGTGAATACCATGTATGTTCTTTTGTGATATCACTCAGGATGATATTTTCTAGTTCCATCCATTTATATAAGAATTTATCAAATTCATTGTTTTTAATAGCTGAGTAATATTCCATTGTGTAAATGTACCACATTTTTTGTATCCATTCCTCTGTTGAAGGGCATCTGGGTTTTTTCCAGTTTCTGGCTATTATAAATAAAGCTGCTATGAACATAGTGGAGCATATGTCCTTGTTATGTGTTAGAGCATCTTCTGGGTATATGCCCAGGAGTGGTATAGCTGGGTCCTCAGGTAGTGATATGTCCAATTTTCTGAGGAACCCCAAGACTGTTTTCCATAGTGGTTGTACCATCTTGCAATCCCACCACAATGGAGGAGTGTTCCTCTTTCTCCACATCCTCACCAGCATCTACTATCACCTGAGTTTTTGATCTTAGCCATTCTGACTGGTGTGAGGTGGAATCTCAGGGTTGTTTTGATTTGCATCTCCCTGATGACTAGAGATGCTGAACATTTCTTTAGGTGCTTCTCGGCCATTCGTATTTCCTCAGTTGAGAATTCTTTGTTTAGCTCCATACCCCATTTTTTAATAGGGTTATTTGGTTGTCTAGAGCCTAATTTCTTGAGTTCTTTGTATATATTGGATATTAGTCCTCTATCAGATGTGGGATTGGTAAAGATCTTTTCCCAGTCTGTTGGTTGCCATTTTGTCCTATTGCCAGTGTCCTTTGCCTTACAGAAACTTTGCAATTTTATGTAGTCCCATTTGTCAATTCTTGATCTTAGAGCACAAGCCATTGCTGTTCTGTTCAGGAACTTTTCCCCTGTGCCTAGGTGTTCAAGGGTCTTCCCCACCTTCTCTTCTATTAGTTTCAGTGTGTCTGGCTTTATGTGAAGGTCCTTTATCCACTTGGACTTGAGCTTCGTTCACGGAGATAAGAATGTCTTTATTTCCTCCGTTATACACTGTTATTTTGAACCAAATCCAAGATAGCACATTATTTTAGCTACGATTATCATAGTGTTTCTTTACAAAAAAAAAAGTCATTCTTTCCTTTTTATTTTCCCATAGTGATGTGTTTTCAGAAAATTAGTATGAGAGATCAAAGTGAGGGTAGATTGAGAATATATATATATATGTATATATGTTCTTTTAGAAGTCATATTAAAATTTATCATTAGGTTTAAATTTCTTAGAGACTCTTTAAAATGCTTTATACATAATTGTTTTAGTAGCTATTAACAATGTTAATAGTTTTAATAGTTAATAGATTTACTAGTTGCTCAGAAGTTGAAAAATTATATAATTTAATTATGTCAGTCTTTATTTGTTGAGAACTGTAATTAATCTATAAAGAATATATACTACATCAGCTCATTCAACTTAGGTGTATAACTTAAGAAACAGGATAAACATTTGATTTAGAAGCACCAAGAACACTGTTATACAATTTCTAATCAGACATTTCCCTGAATAGAAATGTGTCAGCATCTAAGAACTCTGAGAAGTACTGGAAAGATGATAGAACTTACAGACTGGAGTTCATGATCAAATGAGCAGACCATAGTGAAATTTACATATTTACTATTAAAATATACCAACGAATCACCATAGGTTCCTAAGGCGTAAATGAACTAAATGTAAGATACTTAAAAGAATACTATCAATATAATTATCAAATTATTTAAATGTCTTATAACATGTTACTTTATCAATATTTGGGAATGCATTGGTATATATTAGGCCATTATTGATATTTTAATGACACTCAACTGTATATAAAAGCTGAAACTTATAATTAGCCTCAATGAAATTGAAAGTATTACAGTTAGTCTTTTATTAAAAAAATATTCTATTCTAACATCAAAAAAATTTAAGAGAAAAAGTTCATAGTTTTAATTTTCATTCCAAAGGTCATCCAATGCCTTGTAGAGGTATACATTAAAAACCAAATCCAAAGCAGCAAAACAAAGAAAGAAAAAAACCATCACCACCACCACCACCAATAACAACAATGAAAAACCTTAATGACTACTTGACTCTATAAATAAACATTGCTAAGCATGAGAAGAAAAATTACACTGAAAATATGTTTTGTTTTCACAACAATTTGGACCATTCAATGCTAACATAAAAAATAAACAGCAACATGGGAGGAATTGAGCAGATATATTCCTCAAAATGTAGAAAGCCCTTACTGGTAAGCTCACTCATAGTAAGAAGAGGAACATATGAGTAAATTCTTCATCCAGAAATGAAGAAACAATAGCAATTAAATCAGTAAAATTATTTTATCCTTGAAATGAATCACTAATTTTTTCTCTGACATTAAAATCCAGTGTAGGAGCTGGCACAAAACAAAAAGAAAATACTTATCTTGATCAGGGAATCCTATATGATTTTATAAGGAGCAACTTGATAGTAGTTATAAATGACTTAAAATTATTCTTTTCCTCTCTATAAAATATCTCTTATTACATGTTTAAAATTTCTTACAAAGAGATCACAGAGATGTACATTAAGATTTGTGTATAAAGTTGCTCCTGAAAGACTTTGTCTTAGAATCAAATTAAACAATTAATGTTTAATTAGAAACAGTTTTAACAAGTAATATAAGAATATAAAATAAAATTCTATGTAACAAAATAAAATACTTTCAAAAAGATGTAAATATTTGCAAACTCTACTATATACCCTAGGTTCATTTCTATAGTGATAAAATATGCTGACAAAGCAACTTCAGGAAGAAAGTGTTATTGGACTCAAAGTTTCAGGCTATAATCCATCATGGCAGAGAAGTCAAGGCCTCTGAACATATCTGTGAGATGTTGTCCTGATTATGTTGAGGTGTAAGAAAAATCTATGTACTCAGAGTGACACTGTTCCATACAAAGGGAATTCTGACTGCTTGAGTGGATAGAGTGAGCTGAACGGTACTATGTATGCACTAAATCATTATTCTCTGCTCTTTGTTATGGACACCAGGTGAATAGTTTTCTCCAGTTCAAGCTACTATATATTCCCCTGCGATGACTGACAGTAACCTGAAATTGTTAGCTATATAAACTCTTTGTCTCTTTGTCAGAGAGTATATGACAACAACAGAAATAAAATTAAGACAAATCATTTTCAAGAAATGGGCAAGTTTCTATAATAAAGCTGACCATGCAACTTCTAAACTGATAGAAGAGTTTAAGTGTGGCTACTCACATCCATTAGAGAGCCAACTTCATTATGAGTCCCTGATGACAAATGTGGTACTTCTGGATTTGGTGTTTGCTCTGTTGCCTTTTGTTTTTCTTTTATCTGCTCATTCCTTTGTATATCCTAGTTCTTACATTTGGGAACAAGATTGTTAACTCTATGCCACTATATTTTAGATATGGCTAATTATTTACCTGTAGGAGCTTGTAATTAAGAGACTTTGAACTTTTAAAGTGTTAAAATCATTAATAACTATGTGTACTTTTAAAGTTGTACTATAGTTACCATTATAAGATGAACATGAGACTTTGGACCAAAGGGTTAGAAAGTGATATGTTTTCATGTCATCTTAACAAGAGATGAAGTTGTGACAGTTGGTACTATTTAACAAGACAAAATCTAGAATCTTTCAAGAGAAAGCGCTTTGAGCATATTTTTTGAGGTTATCTTAATTATGCTCATTAAAATAAGAAGATTGGCATACTGTGGGTAGCATCATTCCCAAAGCAAGGAACCCTAAACTTTATAAAATGTAGAGTGCAAGCTGAGCACGTGTGTATGCATTAATTCATTGCTCTCTGTTCTTAATGTGGCTGTTACTTCACCAATTCTCACAAGAGATCTGTGGATTCCTTATCATAATGGACAATATCCTGAAACTAGGAACAAAATAGCCTCTTTCCTTCTTAAATTGTTTTCATCTTGGTATTTTATCAGAACAGCAAGAAACTATGTAATATTAAAAAGGCAAATTTTTCAATACTACCTTGGAGGCTTAGTGGTTGCTGTACAAATATAATTATCTGGATTCAGATCTCCAGCACTCATGTAAAAACCAGCATGGGAGCACCCACTATAATCTCAACACCGGGAGACAGAAGAAAAAGATCCTAGAGGATCAATTGCAATCCATTCTTAGACAAGCATTAAACTCAAGAATCAGCAAGATACCCTGTGCCAAAGACATACTTTATAAAAGTAAGTGATGTACCTGATGCCCAATGTTTGCTAGAAGAGCAGTTATTATGTAATCTCAATTCTATTTTTGCCTCTGTACAAGGTTTGATTGAGGCAAATATTCAACTGTATGAGTTAGATTCCTTATCAGAATAAAAAATTCAGAAATACTAAGCACTATTTGTGAATAATAACAATATTATTCATTATACTGAAATGAAAATATCAATCCCATTTTTGTTTCTTTATGGTCTAGATTGTTCAAGATTTTCCAAGTCAACATGAAAAACAGTCACCAGATGTGCTTTCTCTTGCTCAGCCCCTCTGTCCATCAGATAGTAACAGTTTCCAATCTAAACCAATCCGATATTCTTCTTCATATGGAGTTGCAAACCCCTTCAGCTCCTTCAGTCCTTTCTCTAACTTCTCCATTGGGGTCCTCGTGCTCAGTCCAATGGTTGGCTGCAAGCATCTGCATCTGTATTTGTCAGGCTCTGGCAGAGTCTCTCAGAAGAGAGCTATATCAGGCTCCTGTCAGCAAGTACTTCTTGGCATCCACAATAGTGTCTGGGTTCAGTGTCTGTATATGGGATGGATCCCCAGGTGGGGTAGTCTCTCGATGGCCACACTTCAGTCTCTGCTCCACACTTTGTCCCCATATTCCCTTTAGACAGGAAAAATTCTCAGTTAAAAATTAGGAGATGAGTGGGTGGCCCCATGCCCCAACCAAGCACCTTGCCTAACCTCTGGATGTGGTCTCTACAGGTTCTCCCTCCCCTTTGTCCGGCATTTCAGCTAATCTCATCCCTGTTGGGTCCTGGAAGCCTCCCAGAGCTCCCAGGGACTAAACCACCAACCAAAGAGTACACATGGAGGGACCCATGGCTCCAACTATATATGTAGAAGAGGATGGTCCTATCTGGCATCAATGAGAGGAGAGGCCCTAGATCCTGTGAAGGCTCAATGCCCCAATGTAGGGAAATGCTGGGTCGGTGAGGTAGGAGTGGGTGGGTTGGTGGGGGAGCACCTTCATAGAAGCAGGGGGAGGGGGGAGGGGATAGAGAGTTTGTGGAGGGGAAACCTGGAAAGGAAATAACATTTGAAATGTAAATAAATAAAATATCCAATAAAAAAGTAAATAAAGCATTGTCTTTATTTATATATAGGTATTTTACATGTTGTAAAACTCAGGGTTGAGAAGATAGTTCAGTCTGTTAACTATTTTCCTTGCATGCATAACTACCTGAGTTCAATTCCAAGAACTCACATTAAAAAGCAAGGCATAGTGGCATATGCTTGTAATCCCGAAGTTTTTAAGAGTTCAAGACATAGCAACTCCTAGGGAAAACTGGTCTGATAATCAGCATACTTGGAGAGTTCCAGTCAATCAAGAGACACTATTTCAAATATCAAAGTGTGCGGTTTTAAGGGAGGTAACCCACCTCTGGGTAGATCTGAGATCTATTCAATAGGAAGAAACTCAATTCTGATACTAAAAGTTCAGTCAAATGCCCAAGGCTGAGAAGGACGTGAGTCCTAGTGGGGAAGGTATCGCTCTTGTATTCCTAAGTGGACATAATGTACTGTTGAATTTTCTTCCAAATACTCATATTTATGATCATAAATTCATTTTGTATTGCTAACAATGTTAATGAAATAGGTGTTTGTTTGAAATGGGGTACCATTACTGTAGAGGCTCAAAACTAGTTAAAGCGCTGAGAATAAATGACTAATAAATTCTCAGTCCTACATGGAACATCAGTATCACCCATTCCAAGACTTAAGGAAAAAGAAGAGGGGATATGAAGCCTGGAACACTCAGGGTGGAGAAGTGAAGGTTGTAGGATGCTAACTTCTGTGTATGACATGATCATTGTACTTTTGGACTCTCAGCAGTTATTTGCTAAAAAACGCATCCAAGATTCAGCATTCCATCATGGAAGAAGGAATGAACTCCTGAGGCTCTGTCCCTCCCTCACAATGCATAAGCAGTTAATAGTTGCTAGGGCAGGAAGATACAATACTTCTGTGGTACAACCACTGGTAATTTGCCCATGCTCTTCTAAATAGGCACTCAACCATGCTTCTATGAGTAACTTTAACTACAGCCATTGAGTTTAAAAAATAGAGGTTATGAAAGTAGGAGAGAATCTAGATCAGAGAAAGTAGATCAGTGGCAATGTCAGGGAATAAAAAAGGCAGTAAACAAGGAGTAAATATGATTTATATATTATTTAAATCCATTATTATGTATAATTAACATATTCCAATAAAACCTTAAAAATAGAATCTATGGTTTTAATAGTGCATGAATAATAATACAACAGTGCTTTCATCTTTAACTTTCCGTCTGTTGGTTTAAGTTATACATAGTTGTTTCTGAAGTGGGTTGGGCCTAATGCTGCTTGTGTTAAAATGTTCATTTTGGTCCCCAAAACTGCTTACACAAGTGTCTACACTTAAGACACTGAGAGATCCTGCCTGCCTCCAGTTGGTTCTGATCAGTAAATAAAGATGCCAGGAGCCAATGGCTGGGCAGTGCAGACAGAGGCAGGACTTTTAGGACTCCCAGGCTTGGGACAGATAGGAGAGAGAGAAAGGAGGAGGCAGATTCACCATGACTTGGAGGCAGAGTGATTGGGTTTAGGAGCTTCAGGAGAAAAATCATCCAAAATGTAGGCAGAAGGGGAAAGCAGTTGTATGGGGGAAGCTGCCCAGAAGGTAACAGGGCAGCAAAGATAAAACACAGAATTAGAAGATGTTAAGCTAGGAGTACCTGAAGGAAATATATGCTAGCCACAGGGAGGATTAGAAGTGTCCAGCCACCGACGGTAGCCAAGGCATACCAAAATTAAACTGGTGTATGTGTGTCTTTTATTCACAAATCCAGAGAGCTCTTGGACGAGGGTGCATGTGTGACCTGCCAGAGCCAAAGTGGTATAACTAATTTGTCACTACAGATGGTGCCCAGCATGGGGCAAGAACTCATTTTTTCAAATTAATTGGAGATTCCTGAACAGAATACACACACCATGACATAAGTTTAGGAGGAAGGGAAAATTGGTTTCTCAGTGAGCTAAGCTGAGTCACATGGTTCCTGTGCAAGCCAGGAAACTAGAACAAAAGAACACAGTCACTGGTGGGGATTTGCCCTGAGACCTCCTTGCCTCAGAGAGCTTAATCTAGCAAGTGCTGGGAGCCCCTGTTGAACAAAGAGGCTGGCAACTTGGAGAAAGACAGAGACAAGCAGATCATAGTAGCTGTTGCATCCCACAACCAGATAAATAAAAGACAGAGATATATAAAATTTGACTTAATTGTTTTTAAGAATAGAAGAAAATATAATGGTAATTGTTTAAATGTTCTTAACAGTAAATAGAATAAAGAAATCCAAACCTTTGATGTCAAATGTAGGAAATAAAGGCATAAAGATAGAGAGAATAGATGGAATGAAAAAAATGCTCAAAAAATGGTTATACAGTAAGTAGAAGGCTTATAAAGTAAGTAGAAGGGAATTTAATTAAGGTTAAATACATAAGAAACTTATGTTAATTCAAGTTGCATAAAGAGAAAGGGAATATCTATTCACAGAGATATTAAGCTCCATAAAAAGGAGAATTTGGGGAGATTAAATGAAAAAAAAATACTTTTAAAATATTTAAAAAGGTCTTGCAAGGGCAAATATTCAGGATCTTTGAACATGGTCTATACGGAATTTCTGGGATTGCTTTGCCTGGTATGACAAATCTAGAGCCTGGAAATATATTTACACAGCAAGTAGAAGGAAATTTATTTAAATATAGAGATGAATTTAGGCTTTTGATCTTAAATTGTAGATCACAGACAGTGGATAGATATCCTAACCTCTCTCAGACAAAAATCTTAGGCCTTGATAATTATATAAAAAGAAAGGGAACATAAGTACCCACAAATATATTAATATTCTTAGAATAGAGGATTTAAGTATACATAGATATATAAAGAATTGAGGCTTTTGATCTTTATAAGTTACGTCAAAAACAGGGGATAGGGAACCTAATCTAACTCGGACAACAGAAACTTAGGCCTTGATCTCATTATTAAAAATAAACCATGTAAGAACAAAACAGGAGATGATGAGGGAGTACTGTCTCAACAGATTATAATATTTATGGAGATTGTTTTAATTGTTTTGATTTTTTTAATTATCAAAATGCATGTGGTTATGAATATGGTGATTATATTAAAATTCTTCTGGGAGAGGGGACAAGCTATTAAATTAATTCCACCAAAAGCATTAATGATTTCTGGTAACTGGACAAGCAACATGTTATTTTTATAAGAGAGGCACAGTATTTGTGTTGACCAGAAAGGAGAAAAGGCTTTGGACCCCTTCAAGAGTGATATGGATCAGATATGGCAGGGGAAGACCCTCTTGAAGATCTTGGTTACAGAAAAGAGAATGTAAGAAAATCAAGAACACATAACTTGACATGGGAACAACCCAATACCTGGCTTAGAAATAAAAATGTCTCTAGCCAAAACTTCAGATAAATTGAGAGAATAAATCTTGTTAGTTATGAAATCCCTAAGATTCTTCATGCACTCCTTCATATGGGACAAATGAAGATTTATCACAATTGTTATTCCACTCAAACAAGGAGCAAAATGTGATCCTTAACTGATCGGTGCACCTGGGACAACAATACAAATATCTTAATAGTACTAAAATTGTGGATGTGAGATTCATATATTGTAGAATGTACAGCTCTGACAAGATTCATCTGCTTGGATGCTGAAATGACCTGTTCTTCCAGCCCTCTACCTCCTGAAGCTGTTTCCAGAGAATTGTTTCCAAAACAGCTTCAGAAATTGCTAGAGATTCCAGATGACCTCACTTCATCCAGCCTTTAAGATGGATCCAGCCAGAGTTTCAGTAAAGTACTCAGCCTTCTAGCCCTACAGAGAGAGCTAACACATGCTAAAGCTAGCTTTCTTAAGTCTAACTAAATTTTCTAATTTTCCTAGCCTACCCTACCCCTTTAAAGAATTTTCATCACCGCTATTCAACAGGAAGCATTTGTGGAGCGTCATCATCCTGATTTCTTGGGGTTGGATGTCTGGTTATGATTATTTTATAAATTATAGTTAGGTTGACACTTAAGTGATAATAGGGAAATGATCATAATTTTGAACAGGAAGAAAATAGATGGGATAGATTACTAATTTTATTCTTTAACAAAGCATTGTGTAGTCATAATCTTACATTGATAGAAATCTTTATAACTGATGCAAAATCAAAGTTACCATTTCTTACATTTTTACAAAATTTATATATTGATATAAAATTAAGGTTTTCATTGGTATAGATCTATACATTGTTACAAAATTTGAAATTAATATTGTTACTCTTATATAGGCATTATGTCTATGCAACTCATTTATAAATACAAGGTTTTGACCCAATCCTTCTAATAGCTGCTATTACAAACTTTTTAACATGATTAAGTGTAGCTTGCTCTCTGCTCTGTCCCGCGGAATAAAAGGCAGTGACAACCATGTTCTTCTTTTTTTTTTTTTAATTGGAAAATTTTTATTGGAAAATTTTTTTTACATTTCAGATGTTCTCTCCTTACCCCATTTCCCCCCTCCCTCCCAGGAACTCACTATCCCTTCCCCCCTCCTCCTGCCTCCACGTTGGTGTACCCCCACCCACCCTCCCCTGTACCTCACCTCCCCACCCTCGAGTATCCCCCCCACAACGTCCAGCCTTCATGGGACCAAGGATCTCTTCTCCCACTTATATATAGCTCCCTTGCATATATAGCTGGAGCCATGGGTCCCTCCCTAAGCGCTCCCAGGCTGGTGGTTTAGACCCTGGGGGCTCTGGTTGGTTGGGATTGTTGCTTTCCTCATGGTGTCGCGAATCCTCTCAACTCCTTCAGCCTTCACTCTATCTTCTCCATTGGGAACCCCATGCTCAGTTTAATGGTTAGCTGTGAGCATCTGCCTCTGAGTATGTCAGACTCTTGCAGACCTCTAAGGAGACAGCTATATCAGGCTCCTGTCAGCATGTACATCCTGACATCCACATCAACCTCTACCTTTGGTGACTGCACATAGGATGGATATCCAGGTGGAATGGTCTGTAGACAGTCCCTCCTTCAGTTTCTGTCCTGCACTGTGTCTCCATATTTGCCCCTTGAGTATTTTGTTACTCCTTCTAAGAAGGACTGAAGCCTCCCCTACTTGGTCATCATTCTTCATGAGCTTTATGTGGTCTGTGAGTTGAATCTTGGGTATTTCAGGCTTCTGGGCTAAAATCCAATAATCAATGAGTGAATACCATGTATGTTCTTTTGTGATTGGGTTACTTCACTCAGGATGATATTTTCTAGTTCCATCCATTTATATAAGAATTTATCAAATTCATTGTTTTTAATAGCTGAGTAATATTCCATTGTGTAAATGTACCACATTTTTTGTATCCATTCCTCTGTTGAAGGGCATCTGGGTTCTTTCCAGTTTCTGGCTATTATAAATAAAGCTGCTATGAACATAGTGGAGCATATGTCCTTGTTATGTGTTCTTCTTAAAGTGGTTTATTCAGGTTCCTTGTTATAGCACGCTTGCTTCTACCTTCTTTCAATCCCCTTGAATGCTCTCTCTCCAATCCTCCTTCATCCTTTCCTCTCCTCCTCCATCCTCTCCTCTCCTCCTCCTCTTCCCAGCAGCCCCTTATATACATTGCCTTAATCCCATCAGCAGCTGCCATGCTGTCACTGTTAATTGACTGCTCCTGCAATGCGAGGAGGGGCTAAATCGGGTGGTCCACACCTGGAAGCGTGAACCTTTTCTCCACAGCCACAGTGCCTACTCAAGCTAGCTGGCTACATGCCAAACGTCATCCTGACGGCGGGGAGAACCACTTCCTACAATTAAGTAACACAAGTTAAGGGCCAGATAGTAAACTCATGGTTATATTAGATTCTGATTTAATTATAATAAAGTTTTTAATTTACTCAAATAAAAATGGCTAAGAGTAGTTAAGGTTTAACAATTCAGAGATACTTTACATAGACAGCTAGTCTTCAAAAACATTACAAATCCACAGAATATGACATTTAATGTTATCATAATTAAAGATCATTTGATAAGACATGTCTGCTCCTGACAGCTTTCTCATTCCCCTTCAAAGAAGAATTTAAGCATAAAACCTCCATATAGAGTTGCTCCAATTATGGCAAGGTAACCACTTGACAAAAATTGCCCTATTCATTTACAGAAAAAAAAAATACTGTCCAGGAAAAGACACACAATATAGGATAGTGGACAATTCAGTTCTGCCAACACAGAGCAAACTAGTCCTTCATAATTCCTGCTTCACTTCAAGGTCTGTCAGATAGATGGTTTTGGGCCAGAAGGTGAAGACATGCTCCAACATTATAAGAAATTAGGGGCTGTCTAGGTAGTCAGCTGTCTCTACAATTTGTGCAAAATTTCAAAGCTATGTTTTTGCTCTTCCTATATATTCAGGCAATAAATCATTCTCAGATATCTGATGTGGTTGAAGACCAGTTATAGCCTCATAATCAAAATCAAACTGTTTATCATTGTGAGAGGTAATACTGATTTGAAAGGTTGGTTTTCAAATGGTAATAGAAGTTAAAATTAGAACATAATTCAGGTATAGAATTTAAGCTAGGATAGATGGTAGAGTATTTTATCTAATTGACAAATATGATAGACTACATGTTAATTGTATATCATCCATTGTAATTTGCATAATTGTTATGGTTATTTTCAATTTATATCTGAGAGAAAAGAGCCTTTTATTTGGACAAAAAGGGAAAAATGAAGTGGTTTTTGCTGAATGCTGCTTGTGTTATAATATTAAATTTGGTCCCCCAAACTGCTTACATGAGTGTCTGCACTTAAGACCTTGAGGGACCCTGCCTCAGTGGTTCCATTTGGTTCCAATTTGTTAATAAGGATGCCAGCTGCTAATGTTGGGCAGGGTAGAGAGAGGCAGGACGTTTAGGATTCCCAGGCTTGGGACAGATATGAGAAACAGAAGGACGCAAGGAGGCAGGTTCACCATGATTCAGAGGCTGGGGGATTGGGTTTAGGAGCTCCAGAAGAAAAATCATCCAAAATGTAGGTGGAAGGGGAAGCTGTCCAGAAGGTAACAGGCAGCAAAGAAAAAGCATAGAATTAGAAGATGTTAAGCCAGGAGTACTGGAGGGAAATATATGCTAGTCATGAGGAGGATTAGAAGTGTCCAGCCATTGAGGCAGCCAAGGCATATCAAAATTAAGCGGGCATATGCATGTCTTTCATTTCCAAATCTAGAGAGCTCTTGGGAGAGTGTGCTTGTGCAACCTGCTGGGAACCAAAGTGGTATAATTAATTCTCTGCTTGCTACATGTTTCATATGAAAATATCATGTAGAAAATGCCACAAAATGGTTTCCTTTAAGTTACACATCATTTTGGGTAGCATCAAAAAGTCATCCACCATCTGACTTCACTCCAGGTTCTTATGAATCGTCCCTGTGCAGAGGGTGCCATTTACTGTTAGTGGGTACTTTTTTCTTTATATTATTTTCACTATCAGATTGAGTATGCAAAACATAAATGGAATAAATTTACCACTTTAGCCAAATCTAAGCACATAGTTCAATGGCACTAACTAAGAGCATTCATGTGGTTATGCAAATGCCACCACAACCCAAGACTTTTTCATTTTCTAACTGAGAAATGGGTTTATGTTCAATTTAGCCTCTTGGGATTGAATTTCTCTGATATTATCATGGGACTGTCTCATCACTAACTCAACTCATTCTATAACTCTCTCAAATCATAGCTCAAAGTATATACAGAAAGCAATGTAAACTATTCAAAAATACTTAGAACATTTTAGGTATAATAAGCATTCATGCACTAAGAACTCAAGCAAGTTCCAGTGGTCACAGGAAATCCACTATTTTCTCATGAATAGATTTGGAGTTATTTCCTTTCCTAAAATACTCAACAGATTTAATAAGAAATGTGTTATTAAAGTAACTATACCTTTATAATACAAAGGAAAGGGAAAGGGCCCTAATCCCTTTTAAAACTATCTTTACACTACTGGTTTTACTCTTATTCCCTGTATAATAACATAATTTCAAGGGAGTTTTGTATGCTCCAGTGAAGATTAAGAAACATATTGTCTTAGTCAGGGTTTCTATTCCTGTACAAACATTATGACCAAGAATCAAATTGGGGAAGAAAGGGTTTATTCATCTTACATTTTTCACATTGCTGTTGATCACCAGAGGAAGTCATGACTGGAACTCAAGCAGGTAAGGAAGCAGGAGCTGATGCAGAGGCCACAGAGGGATGTTACTTACTGGCTTGCTTCCCCTGGCTTGCTCAGCTTGCTCTCTTATAGAACCCAAGACTACCAGCCCATGGATGGTACCATGCAAAAGGGGCCCTCCCCTCTTGATAACTAATTGAGAAAATGTCTTACAGCTGGATTTCATGGAGGCATTTTCTCAACTGAAACTCCTTTCTCTGTGATAACTCCAGCTTGTGTCAAGTTGACACAATGCCAGCCAGTACACACATGCTTTTCAGTTAACATGCCAAAGGCTTTATCATGTCCTATCACATAAAGAGGGTTCTCCTCACCTTATAATATTTAATAGATAGAGTTTATGGAAGGAAAAGACTGATTTATAACCCAAGGTATCTGATCCTTCATGGACACTTGGTTCACTGTAGCCTAAGAGTTGTATTTTACTGTCCTAGAGAATTGACTTGAATGAACAATCAAATTGCTGCACACTGGACTAAAACTGGATAACCAGAGAGCACATATCCTGATTCTGAGGTAGGGTCTTGGAGACATACCACAAACCAGAAGGTCTCAGCTTCTTGATGAACAAGGAAAAAACTCTTCAGCCCTATGACTCTATCTGATTAACTCCAGTGGTTAACAATAAAGCCTCAGTCCAAAAAAAGTGGGATTATTTCACAAAAGTTAGCCATCCTAAGCATGAAAAATGGCCAAGCAAAAAAATAAAGTTCAATGATTCATAAACATTGGAAATCTGAAAACAAGATCTGAACAATTTTTATGATATCACAAGGAAAAGAATAACATCCATATAGCCCTTTGCTTCCATTAGTGACAGGCTTTATTTGACTGGAGAAGGGTCCTATTTATAAACTGACTCAAACTTCATAGTCTAATGGTAGCCTAATAGAAGCAGTATGACTACCACTATAAAAAGAGGAAAAGAACTCTGGTGCCCTGCCAGTGATCAGCTATGTTTCAACCAAAACCCCTTTATGTTTTAATACATGTACAGAAACACATATGCAAATTTATGTGAATTTTTAATATTAAAGTAAACAACGATTTCCATTTTTTTTTTCAAATTTCTACTCTTTTCAAAAATCTCCTCTGATGTTAAAATAGAGACTTTCAAAGTGAAAAAAAATCAGGCAAATTCATAACTATCAAATGGAGACCTGTATCTGGCATCCATGTGCTAATAATCTCCTGCTGTTGAGAGGTAAGGAGATGTAAGGCTTTCTGAGATGAAAGGACAAAAGGAACATTGTTCTAGGTCATTGCCCAGGGAAAGGCTTGGCAAAATCCAATCTGAAGCTAGGGCCAGAGCCTCAAAGGAGTTAAAATTTTGGTTTCAGAGAACGTGGCTTTTTACGCCTAAGGAGACTATAGAGACAACAATCCCAGGGCCTCTGTGTAAGTCTATGGTACACATGAGATATCCTGTGCTCCTTTTGTTCAATAATGCTGTATTAGCTTCAGGCTGACTTTGTCCTGTTGTACGATGGCTTTTCTGAGTTGGTCACATTTTCCTCTTGTAATCTATCTTTAAGATGCTGTACTTCTTTAAAAACTTTCTTGACATAAGGCATCAGCTTCTGCAAGACCTCCTGAGTCCAACTTTCCTCTTTTCTTTATCTTCTCATCTCCTGGTCCTTCTCAGGAGTCAGTCACTAAAGAATGACCTGTTTGTCCAGGTCACCCTGCACCCACATTGTCAGCTACAATGTTATCTATAATTTGACAACTCTTCAAAGAAGATGGGCAACCCATCAAGTTTTCTGGTATCAATTCATGTCCATTGGGAACAATAAGACTTTGTGCAGAAAAATGAATGACATCTGGAAATCAGTAGCTAACTCACTGTCTCCTGGCCCAAAGCCTCTGAGTCTTCTTTTTCTATCATGTGCCATGGGAATACTTTAGGTTTGTTGTTCCTCCTATTAAAAGTACACAGTTCACAAGAGGAATTGCAGCACCAGAATTTCCTCAAGATAACCATCCAGGCACTCAGGGAACACTGAGATTCCAGTAGCATCCCAAATGATGTATTCTTAAGCACAGACTTGCTTTTTCCATGTGATTGAAAGGCATGGCCCTTGAAACAGAGAATGTATTTCTTATTTGATTCTCAGATCAAAGTCCCAAACAGAGGATGCTTCTGAGCAGTCCATACTCAATTCTATAAATAATTACTCAGAGCAGAGAGCAGTTTTGCAAAAGTACTGTCCTATTAGTTCAAAACATAAATGTTCCAGGTCCTCTGCCTATGTTTTTTTTCATGCATTTAAGTACAGCACTCATTTCTCCCAAATATTTAAGTGTATGAAATATTTATTCAACTAATCAATGGGAGACAGATTTTGCCTCTCACTCTCCTTTATCTCCAATGTCTGTAATAAATATAAGGAGTAAAAACACTAAAACTCAAAGGACAGTGATATTTTAGTCCAGAATTCTTTTATACTTTAATTTAGTAAGGTGAGGGTCATACAGACTCTAAGTAGTTTACTGAGAGGCTACGTTACAGTCCTAGGTCGTACTAACAAAAAGTAAAGACTTTGTTCCTCACTCTCAACAATACCATAAGTAAAAATCAGTAAAGAATCACTTCTCCCAAGTAGTTACCTCACTTGCTGAGCACCTATCGTGGAGAAGATGTTCAAGCAGATCCCTACTCCAATCTTCTTCTCTTCCACATGAACAGCACTAAACTATACCCATGAATACTAAGACCACCCAAATATAACTGCTCTTATTTTTCTTAGACTAACTCCCAGGGTTTTGAGCTATGGAAAGACTCTACAGGGTTTGTAATATTTTGGAATCACAGAGGACAGGAAAATGAAAAGAAAGGAAACAGAAAAGCTGATTAGGGAGGCAGGAGGATAAGGAACTGGGAACAAGTTGGCCAGAGGAGGAGGAAGATAAGCCATGAAGATAGTTCTTGTGATGATGAGTTCAAAAGAAACAAAACAAAAAGCTGCTTTATTTTCTAAGCTCCTCACCACACCTTATTTAGCTGAGACATAATAAGGATCCCTGGTGAAGGGACTCTTTATCCAACTGTTGTTGCTCACTACAGGCTATCTTCTTATGAGGAACCATAAGCCAGGCAAGACCAGTCCATCTGTACTCTAGTAAAAAAGTACAGAAGGAAGCACAGAATAATTCTCAGGTACTTCAGGAGTCTGTCTCCCCTCACTTGGGAGATCCCTGTAAATTTCTGTAAGACCCCCGTGGATTATGGAAATTCCAAAGGGATCAAAAAATAACATGAGGAGACAGGTATTATTGAGAGAAGCTTGTAGTCTCCCTGTCAAGATGAAGCATTCTCATGTTCTTCCTCTTCCTTCCTTCCAAACAAAAACCAACAATCATATGAAAATTAAGAATCTAATTTCCAGATAAAAGGACAGCTGTGAGGATTGAGACTACAAAACCTTGCTCTGCACAGAGCTTACAGCGAATGTCCTTTCTTCAGTATTGCTAAAGAGGCTCTAAATATGATGACTAAATCAGTCTTATAAAACATTTTTATCATGTATAGGATATTGTCTAGTGTGTTTTGATCTTATTCATCCCTGTACCCAACTAGTTCTAAATCTGCCCTCCTCTTTCCTACCTACTGAACTTTAAGTTTTCTTTCTTTCCTCCTTCCCTCCTTCCCTCTTTCCCTCTTTCCTTCCCTTCCTACCTTCTTCCTTCCTTCCTTCCTTCCTTCCTTCCTTCCTTCCTTCCTTTATTTCTCTCTGCTTATCATCTCCAATATGTGCTTTTCATATAATTTTGGATGTTTGGTCTTTTTGGTCTTACCCTGGAATGTGGTGAACTTACTAAGGGCACACTTTAAAACAAACAAACAAAACCCCACAAAATTTTCCTCTCCCAGAAGGAATTAATCATCCTATATCTTCAACTATATCTTCAACTACTAAGTGTTAAATTTCATGCCCATATCCCCTCTCCATGTTAGTATTTGGGTTGTCTTAAATTTGTCCATGTTTTGTGCATGTTCCATTTCCACTATGAGTTCATATATGAAGCTATCATGGTGGGTACAGAAGACTATCTTTACATTCATCTACCACCTCTGGCTTTATCCTCTTGTCATCACCTCTTTCACAATGATCTCTGACCTTTAGAACAAGAATTTGTGATACAAATATCTCATTTAGAGATGAGCACTCCATTGTCTCTTATTCTCCGAACATTGACCAGTTCTATATCTCTGTGTTTATTACTATCTATGATCAATTGCAAATAGAAGTTTCTCATATGAAAATTGACAGATACATTGATCTATGAATATAACAATAGATCATTAGCATCATTAGGAGTCAATTTAATGTTGTGGCCATTTAGCAACATAACAATAGTAGGATCTCCCCCAGGGCCTATGTCATGACTAGGCACAGTCTTGGCTCAACTATGGTGCCAGGTATAGGTTTTATTTTGTGGAACAGGCCTTAAATACAATAAAAAAGTGTTTGGTTACTCATATGATATTGAAACCACTATTTCATTAGTGGATCTATCTTGCCAGTTAATCATTAATTATTACTTAAACATCTAGCTGGCTTAGAATATACCAGTAGGGATCCTGTGTGTCTCAAAGAGAAAGAAAGAAAGAAAAAGAAAGAAAGAAAGAAAGAAAGAAAGAAAGAAAGAGGGAAAGGGAGAGAGAGAGAAAAAAGAAAGAGAACAAAAGAGAGAGAGAAAGTAAGTAAAAATGAGATCCTAGCTACTCAGTTATTGTAAACTTGTTTGTGAAATTTTATATATTGAGTTAGGTGCTTGAGTCAATCTAAAGGACAGCCTCCCTGGTGACTCCAGACAAATAAAGTAAATGTATCTCAATTTATAAAATGTAATAATCTCTACATAAATGTTGGAACAAGAGAATAAATTAATGGCTTTTAACCCACAATATAATGACAATGTTGTAGGGAATGGGACAAGCTAATATCCAAGTACAAGTGTGGGAAAAACTGGGGGGCCGCAGCAGCAGGCCCCAGGCCCACGCAGCATCGGCCCGGGACCTGTGAGGTGGAGGCTGCCTGTAGGCTTCCAGGCAGCCTGTCTCACATACCAGAGAAAGGTCTGGAGTTCCAGGAGGCTGGTGGCTTCGGTTGCGGCAGGCCCAGCAGGCCCCAATGACACAAGGAATCTTTGGTTCCAAAAGGGTTTATTGTCATGGCGGATGGTGGATGGATCTGGATGTACCCCCAACCCCCAAACTCAGGGCAGGCCTGAGTTAAATAGGGAGGGAGAAGTAGGAAGGGTCTAGGGAGGAATGCTTAATTGGCTCCACCCTCTGACCTTCATTAGTATGTAAATCTCTAGGGCCTGAGGCCTGTAGTTACACCCTCTACCTGTGCACTTTGGGAGGGGCTATAATGGTCTATGTGACTGAACAATGTAGGTCCATGGAGACTAGACTGCTTTTCAGGACCCTGAGTTCTGGGGATGTGGCTGAACTCCTGCTGTTTCTCCCTTAGAGTCTCGGGGTTCTAGGCCCATGCCCAGCCAAGAACCATGATACCCTTATGCAGTCCCACATACAAGCCCAGGGGAACAAGTGTCTTGTCAATGCAAACAAGAAGAGCCACCCCAAAGAAACTCAGATGACAAGTAAGGTGAGTATTGGCCTTAAATC